>JAODTR010014761.1:0-22500 GCA_025399935.1 Amblyopsis rosae
CACACACACACACACACACACACACACACACACACACACACACACACACACACACACACACACACACACGTGCAGACCATCTCTGAAGATCCAATAGAGCTCAAATGTTCAAAGCAACGTCCCCCTATAAACTATCCCAGCGCGGCGACCGATAAGGCCCACATGATAAATAGGCATCAAATCCGTTCCGCCAACAAGCTCCTTGCCTCGATGTAGATGTCACTAGTGAATAGAAAAGACTTCCAAGAGCAGATAGGTGTGTGTGTGTGTGTGTGTGTGTGTGTGTGTGCGCGCGCTTGTGAGTGTTTGTGTGTGTTTGCAAGTCCTAAACCAAACTGTATAATGTATGCCATGTCATTGATTAGCAGAGTTTCAGCAGCTATCAGTCTCCTTCCTTAATACATGTGACATCACTGTAAAGTATGTTGCAACACTGAAGCTGTATACGTTACCCATATGTTGACCATTATACCATAGCATCCACAGAGAGGTGGGATGGAAAAACATATTGAATTGTGTTGTGAAGCTATATGTGCAGTCAAGATATTCTGTATGAGAGGTATTAGGTCACAGCAACCACGTTAGCATGGATGAATCATGGAATATTTTCTGGTGTTTTGAGGTTGTTTTTTAATTATATTAACCATACTGCTACACTGAAACATTGGACTAGGCTGCAATATGGAACAGAGTGATTTCAAAGGGGTAAGTTATTTGTGCCATGCACAGATTCTTATTTTTTTAGACGCCCACAAATAAAAAACGTCCAAACGTCCTCATCAAAACTGTTTGCCCCTACAAACAATCATAAATTACGGGAGCAGATTTCATAGCACCCTTATTAACATTTTACAAGGGGATTGCCACGTTCTCAAATTGCCATGCAGCCCTGGCCGGATGCATGCGATGATTTAGGACTGGTGCAACACTGTACTCAGCACCGTTTGTCAGGTCCCGTGAGTGTTTACAGTCGCATTCCACTGTAAAAGTCGGACTATAGTCTGCCTCCCCCACCTCCCTCCTCCCAAGCCCAGAGACGGACCGCTGTTAACTGTGAGGTGCCACGTCTCCGAGTTACATAAATAGAGGAGACGCAGCCAAAATACACAGCGGGAGCGCGTCGTAAAACAGCCTCGTAGGATATTGAGGTAATGACCTTCACTCGCAAAGCCCCCACCAAAAAACAGGATAGCCTACACACCTGAAATGATTTCCTCATGCATTTGTCCTGAGACATAATAATGTCTTCCGTGAACACTCAATACTGTACCGTCTGCGGTCAGCTAATCCACTATGCTAACGGGGCTAATTAAAATAATGCCTTTTACATATAGTTATCTGGCCATGGTCAGCCAAGCAGCCTGCCTCTGCTCTCTGCTCTGCCTTTTTGGCCTATCACTGGCCTATGTACGTGGGCACAGGCAGTGAATTAATGGTTAAGAGATTTATTTGTTTGGTGTAATAAGGACTGTAAAACAGTAAGAGCTCTGTGCAGCATTGCAGACCCCCGGCCCCTGGGGTACAATCAAATGTTGCTAGTAAATCAATAGAGCTGGAAGAGGTTTTTATAACCCGAGTTTAACACTGGGCTCTAAGTGCTCCAGGTGGCAGGTCATTTGTTCATTATACCAACTTATCACAATAAACAATGGCAACTGTGATTGGGCTACTCCACTGCTTCAAGATAAAATAAATAAAATATGAACAAATCACAGAAGAGGACAAAACTCTGGTGGGCACTGGAGCTCTATTAACGGACGGACGAGAGTGGGCAGAAAAAGAGGTAGCGAAGCGAGAGATTAACCACTGTAATTACCATAAAGAAAGGCACTAGGGGTCTGGGACAGTAGAGAGGAGTGGTAGAGTGGGCTCCCACAAGCTGTCACTCGCTACTAGGGCCGTCCCTAGCACCGGGATGTGCTCTGGCATCTATTTCAGTGCCGCCGGCGAGTGTGTTTGGTTTGAACGTAAAAAACAAGGCAACTCCGGTGTTCCTTTCAGGGAGCGAGGGTGCACGCCATAAACAAAGTTAGCGTGCTGGTATGCTCCGTGGCCATATACTGTTTGTCTAGTTGTAAATACACTTGGATAAGTCAAAGCTCCAAAATGCTGACAGAGGAAGAGAAATAGCTACTGAGAAAGCTATTATATATGGCACTGTTTGCAACTTGATTAATTAGTTTAATTACTGTGCCACCCTCGAAATGCAAAGCTGTTTCAGCATTATTTAGCAAAATACAGAGTGACACTGACAACTCAGAGGATAAATTATATAAAATACTACAGTATATCAAAGACTCCAGACTTCCAGATTATATTCAGTTAGAGCAGGGGTTCTAAAACTGGGGGTCGGGACCCCCTTGGATGTCGCGAGGCACAGCGGAGGTGGTCTCGAGACAGTTGCTCGAAATGAAATATCATTATTAGATGATTGGAAATAGCATATTTTAGCCAGAATTGTAAGTACGCCCGAATACATTTTATACATTACTTTGATGTATTGTGCTACTAGCCTATAAAATACTATAAAATAATGTTATGGCTGTTACTGGGGATAGCGGGGGTCGCGAGCTGAAAAGTTTGGGAACCAGTTAGAGAACAACACCAAGCTCAACATATACAGTAAACGCTGATGTTTAAACACCATCCTTGCGCTGCAGGTAATGTAATGAAACGCATACCATTTCACAGATGGTTGCAGCCACAGGGGCTTATAGTAATGTGAGAGTAATGTTAGTGACCCCACCAGGACCTGAACCTTCTAACCCCCTGACAGCTCCGCGCTTTATCAGTGGAGCATGCTTTACAGTTGTGGATTGTTTGATATCAGCAGGGGGAGGGGCTACTGCAATGCTCCAATCTATTTTTATTCAAATTTTGTTTGCTTAATTTATGAGTTCTGTACATGAGCGTGGCAGCTGGAGTTTGTAATTATACAGCACACGCCACGCTCTTCCTCATACCGCCGACACAATGCTGCATAATTCACACATCTATTAACTCATCAATTACGCTGTAATTACTTGGCTGCACACTAGCTTTTTACCGTATTATAAAGCAAGTTATCAAATGAATAAGTGAAGCAACAAACAAACAAACAAGCAAAACAAGGCGATAAAGATGGAACAAACAACCGGGGGTTGCGTGGGGGCGGATTTAAAGGGTGTTAAATACAAATATTAAGCAACACCAAGGTACCTCACCCACCCCCTCCAATAGAGCACTCTTTCCTCCCCCTCTCTCTCTCTCATTCGCCTTCCGACTGAGGAGGCCTTATCCTGAGGCTTATCGTCTTTTGCGATCTGTCTCGTGATTCATTACTGTGATTAAGAAGCCTATCATGTGAATCAAAGGGTACGGCAGCTTTGCATGTCGGTAGTCTTTGTGTCTGCCATAAGCTTTTTAAAGATGCATAATCCAGCTGCACGGTGTGAATCTCTCTCTGTTGCTTCCCTTCTCTCTGCGTCTTCTATCTTTAAGTCTCTGTGAAGAATTAAGGAAATGCGTTTTGGACGATTTAGTTTAAAATGGAAACAAACGGAGATGGAACTTGTGACGTGGCATATTGAATGACCATAACCAGCCTTCCTCCTGTATGCATTATGTACCGATGACATTCCTCCTTGAGCCGGGAATATTGAAGCTACATTAGCATGGTAAAACTGCTGGTGATATGCTTTGATTCTCCCTTACCCCAGGACCGTCAGCGCCATTGGCACTTGACAAACAGGGATTCCAAGTTCAAATTTGGGATGAGAGGTCTACGTTTTGTTGGAAACATAATTTACCTCTCTCTCTCTCGCCCCGATTATTGATAGTTTTAAAACAGTGCAGCTTTTAACTGTAAATGGAAGGAGCTTAGCTGTGGACCATCTTAAAAAGAAAAAGCATGGCAGAGATCCCACCAGCCACTCACGCAGAGCGGGGGCTCAATGAAAGACATCTTCTATTCACTTTTGCAATTCTGACTGTTCATGTCCAAAGAAAAGAAAAATGAAGAAAACAGCAAACTGTCTCTGCCTGTAAGCATCTGCGCTGTCCAGACGTGGCAGACAGACCATACAGACAGACTGCGCAGAGTGCATCAATGGAATATACTTTTCATAAACAAACCATCCCTCTCGCTCTCTCGGCCTAGGCCGGCCTCTCACAGCCCTGGCCGATGGGGTTTGTGTATCATTCCATACGCGCACTCAGTCACAACAATCCATTCAGCATTCAGCGCATGCATGCTGCCATCGCTGTGGGTCCCATAGGTCAGAGCAGTGATAAATCTGGGCCGGTTAGCTCTGGTAATGGAGTCCAGAAGGTGCTTGATAGCAAAATGGTGATGAGCAATGGAAACTGTGGGCAGCTATAGAAAGCAGCTGTAGCCCTCCAACATGCAGGCAAGGGAGGACCGAAGCAGCCAAGTGCGTTCTGAGGCCCAGCGATGGTTCTATTTTTGGGGCGTTAGGCTAGACAGTGGGTGAGAAAGTGGGGTAGGGGATGGTACAGGCCTGGCAACATGTTAGTATTTAGGTAGCAGAACTCACATGGGGAATGAGGGCTGAGGCAATGTACTGAGGCAATGTTTACTCCGAACACTTATTTTTTTGTTATTTTAGTTTTTTATGTTGGGGTGTGCCTCGAGAGTTTGCAGAGATACACAAGAATAGCCCTGGAAAAATGATGTGCGGCTAGCCACCATTGCATAATACCCTCGAGACGTGGTCAGATACAAAGGCAACGTAGCTGTAAAATACAAAGATCTGGTGGGAGAGAAGCTTAGCGTGTAGACTAGCCTAGCGCTTTCTGCTATTAGCATTAAGGTCTGTCGTAAGTGCTCTTCTAGGCTCTGTCCCCCTCTCTTCCGCCTTTGACCTCAGAATGATCCCACCTTAATGTCTTTGTGGAACACAACAGTTTATTGTGAGCACAAGCAGGAGAGAAAAACAACCTATGCTGTGGTATTGATAGTGTCCATAGGCTACTGCTAATTGACGACCGTTTGCTGCTACCATACATTTATTGTCTTAATAATTGATTTAATTGACCTCTGATTGGAAATGATTGATTTTACAAGTGCATATATTCTCTTGGCAATCAATATGAATTAGTAAAAATGTCCAGAGTATTATTACAAGGTCGTAGCTGTTTACATTTTAATCTAGCTTTTATTTGTGTTTTGACTTCCACCGATTTTTCCTGCGTGGGTGAAACACCCTGTCTGGCTTATGTCTGACAACTTAAATAAATGAATCTGAACCTGGGCCAATCGGGTTGGAATGTCAGGGGTCAGTAGGTCAGAGCTGCAAGCAACCCAAATTAGGTTTGAGGACACCATCCGCCCAGTTCCCCCTTTATTTGATTACTCGCCATGTACCTTAGAACATGAACAAACAGCCAAGATGCTGGAAAGATGAAGGTGACCACAGCAAGTATACATGGAGTGGCTCACCTTTAACATCAAATCTCAAACCTTGGAGGGGAATACTTCCTGTTAGGCCGTTGATAAACAAACTGCTAGTTCTTAAAGAATGACCAGGTAAACTTAATGGTTTGTTGTAGCATGGCAGAACGTAGATATGTGATATGTATTCGTCTATGTGTTTTATTGTTAGAAAAGCTTCTCATGTGCGATCTGTCATGTGTTTTTCCTAGGCCCAGGGATTGGATCTCATTTCAAAACATTTAAGAGACTTCTATGACTTTCAGAAAGAAACAAATCAGACTTTGCTTAGACTGGATGGCTCAAGTGAAAATATATCTCAATAATTGGAGACGTTAAAGAGATACTTTGATATGATGCAGCCTTCTACATGTCTTCAATGCGGTATGAAGGAAAGCCTAGTTCACAGAATCCCAGTCTCATTATAAATCTTCACAGCAATCCATTTTTATAATGCTGTTTGGTTGAATAAACAGCTGTGATTTGGCGGGAGAAAAAAATAACAAAAAAAATAACAAAACAACAGACAGTGTGGACATCTGACTTGAGCGAGCTGCCAGCCTCTTTCTGTATACAACAGCAAGCAGGCAGCCCTGAAGTCTTTTCTCCTGGAATTTATGAATATAAAGTCCTGCATTATAGATTTGCAGGTGAATTTATTCGTTCCCTGTGAAAGTCGGAAATGTATGCCGTCCAAATCGATGGAGTATGTTTCATCTCTGTCCACCTAATCATTTACTAATGGCCACTATCAATTGTCTGCCCGCTGCCACAACATCCAGAGCGGTGGCAATTAAAGCTGCAACGCACACATGCTGTCGACGGACGGCGGTTTAGCATGGGATCCCACGTTAATGTATTGATCATTTTCTGCATGGCAAATTGGATTTATTCCACATCATCAGTCTTGTTTATTTATTTATAATCCCACCATAATTTATCAGAATTGAAAGGTTTTTACACTGTATCTCGCAGGTCCTCGATTGTTTTGTTTCATGTGTGTGTGAGTTTGTGTGTGTGTGTGTGTGTGTGTGACCTCAAACGTGCGCTAAATGTTCACGTGTGTAGAATGTGGGGTAGAGGGATGAGTCTTTGAGACCTGAAACGGGGCAGGGCGGGGCGGGGGCTTGGCACAGAGTTTCAAAGCAGACTATAATCTTAAAATCGTGATGTGTCCTTAAAAAATAAAATAAAAAAGAAACACATGACAGAAACTGTTCTGTGAGTTGAGGAGTAATACTCTAGCTTGGTGAATAGGGTCTGGACACGCTGCATTGGGAAGTGTGTTTGCAGTCCTTCTGCTGGGCGTAGACCTCTCATTCATATTGAAACTATTGTTGCTACAACTGTTTGTATCGCTTAATTTAGCTCTACCACCATTTTGAACCAGACAGACATGAGCCCACCCCCACTTGTCGCTGATTGGTCTGCATCCATTGTGGCTGTGCGAGCGTTAAAGCGAACAGGATTTCCAGACTAATCTCAGCGAAAAGGTATCTGAGCGCAATCGTCGGGCAGAGCCAGGCTAGTAATACTGTAAAGCATATTTGAAAGTGGATTTTGTCATGCACAATGTGAACCCTGAACGAGGGAACAACACACGCAGCATGCAGTATGGACACATTGCTTGTGTAGAGCAGCTTGCAGTTCCGAGGATGTTTGTTATTCATTTATTTACCTATTTGTGCCTCTCCTAAACCCCCTCTTTCCAGGTCCCAGGCATACACAACACTTTATGACGGTCGCTGTTTAATTTATGACGCATACGAGTTCCCAACATTTCCTCTCAGACATGGTTTTAGTGTTTCTGTCGCTGTTCGCTTTTGGTTCATAAAGGCACGGACCGTGGCCTAACTACATTACCGTATCATATAGGTCTATTGCTGGTACGTGTAGCGGTAATGTGTGTGTAGGTGTGTGTGTGTACTGTATGTGTGTGCGGGTGTGTGTTTTCTGTTGTTTTGGCAGTGAGTTGCTGTAAAAGGACATTCAGAAAATCTATAAACAACCTTTTTGCATTTGTTATCCATGTCAGTGTTCCATCAATAATGCATGAGAAACACTGCTATTCTTTTTTTATTCCTCTTTTATTGCGGTTATATATATATATATATATATATATATATATTCAGTACATTATGGATAGATGTTTTTATTTCTAATTAAGAAAAAGCGTGTGTTTTCGAATACGTGTTCACACTCCCGCTCTGTAGTAAAAGCTCTCATATTCTGATATGAACACACACTAAAGTACCCCACCTCTCTAATGGGCCTGTTTGGACTGTCCCATCCACCATCCCAGTACATCCTAGCCCTCCCTTGTGGCGTAACGCCTACTGCATATCCAGCGTCCAAAAGTAGACGCCATTAGCCCCCCCCCCCCGTCTCCCACTGACAGGCCCACACTGCACAGCGGGGGATTGGGGAAGGGGGAGGGGGTGGTCAACAAGGTCTCACATCACCACCCAACCACCTGTCCGTGATTGACGCAAATCCCCCCGCAAGGAGACCAGGCCGGCCCTTGAGCACGCGTTCCCTTTCGCCACACGTCCAGGTTCAGGGGCGGGTTCTCCAGGAACAAGACCCCAGTTTCACCTACGGGAGCAGCCCCCCAGCTCTACGTGAAGCCCTTGATCAGTGTTTCATAAACCGTGACCTTCTTTCTTTTCTCCCCTCTATCAGTGTTGCCGGTCCTGCTCGCTTCGACCAATAGCGTGGTGTCACAGGTGTCAATACAAGCTCTCTTTATTGACAATCAAGCTCCTTTGGGCCCTCTGAAATGAAGCCGGAGATGACAGGGCCCTGACTTTGATCCTGACCCTTCCCCCACAACTCACACATACCTCATCTCAGAAATATGGAATGGTGGCTCCTCTAGTGGATTTGTTAAGGGAGAGGGGGATGGTCTGTCAATGCCTGGCTGTAGAATGTTTTTCTATACAGTATAGAGAAAGAGAGAGGGGGGTGGGGTGGGGGGGTGTCACCGTTTCCCCCCTCTGTAGTCATTCCCAGCTGTAAAAAGAATAGATGTCTCACAGACAGCTGATTTGCTGGTGGGCCACAGCGAACGCAGAGAATGTGCATTTATGCAAAGACTGGCTGGTCTATGGCACTGTTTGGATGCTCCGGGGCAGTGCCGCGCTTTTACAGCGGAGGCGAAAGCCAGCCGTCAGAATGATTTTAACTTGCTAAGAGAGCCAGACATGGTAATTTGATACCAGCGCTCCATACTAGCTATCCTGCTATTTCACTCTCGTCGCACATATTGAAGCTTGACGGGTGAAATATTGCCAGTTCTGGGGGAAAGCACTCACATCGTGGGAAAGATGTGTCCAGGCCACTCCTTACCGCTCAGGGAGAAGTAAAGACCTCCGATTGAAAACCGGCAGTGGATATAAATGTTACTGTGCCTATTACTAGTATAATTATCCATCACCTGTAGGGTTCAATTTAAGAGTTTGCTGGTGGCAAAATCATTCTTACAGACTATCTGTGACATTCTACGCATTTGCTGCTTAAAAGTAAAAAAAAAATAAAAAAAATCACAAAATATTATTAAATATAATATAAAATAAAATAAAATAATATTTAAATAATGTTTATGAATTTGTTTGTCGCGTGCATTTAAATTCCCCCCAGCTTTCATCCACGCTACCGTCTCAATAGACGCCCAGCCTTCCCAGCAGTAGTGTGGGTCGACGGCCAGCTGATGCTTTCCCAGCATGCCCCTCTGCAGTCAGACGACTGAGTCGCCCAGCCGACAGCAGATGGTGCTCTTCGGGTGCGTAAGGAGAGGCCGGCTAGACCCCACCCCTCACCAATCCCTCCCTAGCTTACCCATCCCCCCGCACGCAGCCCGCTCACTATGCAATCTATCATTATTCTCCTCCCGTGTCTCCTCCCCTAAGACCGCTGAGAGCAGCCCGGACCACCATCCTCTGTGCCATCATTTACCTTTGAGCAGGGGAATGTCAACCTCCTCAGCCGTGTTTTCCTTTCACTATCCCCCCCCCCCCCCTTTTATTCGGGGAGTGCAAGGCAGCCAGTGCACGTGGAGTTTAGACAGGCATCCATGGGAGCACTTCTTAATGATGTGGTCCACTGATATATCTGAGCTGACTGACTGGCGGAGAGATTGCCTGGGTTGCTACAAGAGCTATTGTAAAGGGCAGTGAGTGTGTGTCTGAAATTGCCCTTGTGGTCGAAACCGGCATTACAAAAACATTGTTTTGGTAGCTCGCACTACTCTCTACTTATTCAGCCGACATATAGACTAGAGCCGATCTCTACCCCTCCTCTTTACAGCAATATACACTTACATTACCCACATAAACAGGCGGCATACATTTTAAGCTCTGTGTTCGATTTAACACAAGTTCAGTTTAGTGTTTGCTATACATTTATAAAAGGCTTTTGGCGTTTTGGTAAAAGTAAATAATGTCAACAAAACCTAGTGTATGAGTACGTAACCTAGTGTATGTAAATGTATAAAGCTATCTTACCGAAACAGTGACATGAGGAACCCCCTGCATTGATTAGAATACATTAAACATACTGTGCACATGCAGAGACAGGCTTTATTCTACTATATATCTGTGTGCCTTCACTGTTAATATAAAACCAATAATGAATTCATGTGGAGTCTGATGTACAGATTAGTGCTTCTCAAGCTCTTTAACCAGCTTTTGCAATGCAAATGTTTTAATATGTCAGAGTGTTGCTGGGAACCAATCAGGTATATTGCAGTGATTAGATTAAAATCCAATTTTTCTGTCAACTCAGCAAAGCTGTATCGGTAGTCAATTAAGATCCGTAATAATGTGATGGAGGACAGTTTGAAATGATCCCGTGCTCTAATAAATGTATGACAGGCTACTACTAAAAGGGTCACCGCTTTGACCTTGAATCACCAGCGGCTTTAAATACACAATTTGCTGGTTTCAGCATATGCAATATTTTCCACGTTGTCTTGAAAAGGAAACGTCAATGGAGCTCCTCTGCAAGTGCAGACAGGTCTACCGGTTCCTTTCTTTTTTCATTTTTTCCCCACACAATAGAAATCAATGCACGAGTAATTCACATATTCATTAAGAAAATGTGTCTGCGGGTCTGTTCCTATTTGTGAATTGGCTGACAAACGATTCTCCTTTCACGATATCACAGTGGGCAGTAGGATTCAGATTTGGACACTTTCCTCCTCTCGGTTAATAGTCCTACTTAATACCCATCAATCATAGCAGTCAAAGGATATTGATTGCTGGCTAGATTAAATCAGAGTTATTCCACTGCAATGGCTATTACAAAGTACAGCTATTACAGTGAAATGGTTCTTGATTTACTACAGCAGGCTAGTGCTGTGTCGTTGCATCATGCTCTGCTGCTGCTGCTGTGCATGTGTTAGCGCACAAATATGGATGTGTGCACGTGCCCGTGCATGAGAAAGTGTACTTGTATATGTGTGTGTTTGTGTGTGTGTGTGTGTGTTTTAGTGTTTATATAACTGCCTGCAGTCCAGCAAACTCCATCTTTATACGATGTTTGGAAATACATTTCCTTTCCCCGCAGGATGTCTCACATTTCAATTCACCCCCCGTAGATGTATTACAATAAAACAATGCATAAAAAATCAACTCGGACTACTTTGTTCAGGAACGGTATTGACTTTTTTGCCGACGGTGTGGTGTGGATGGTGACTACATTGCTGCACAATGATGTAGTCGACTACACAATGTGGAAATGACCCGTGTTTGTGCCACTGATGACGTCACCACCCTAAACATCATCATGACAGAATCTCCGCATAGTGATTCAGTCACCACCTTCAGTTGAAAGAGGTAAGTAACGTCTCCACATATCCCTCAAATCAGAATCAAAAGTGGATTTCAGGAATACTGAAAAAAGATTGATATTTGATCTTGATATAAAAATATATAACAAAACACCGCTCCCTTGAATGCCATAGGGTGCTCCCTCAGAAGCTCCGCCCCTCACATTGGACATGCATCGTCAAGGCTAGGATAGTGTTATGTGGTGCGGTCTGCACCACTTTAATTGTTTCCATTTACAGAGCCAGGGCGGAGTAGTAACACCGGATAACATTTCAGCACGCACAGACTGGGCAGCTAGCATTAGCATTATCATTAGCATTAGCTTAAAATCACTGACTGCACCTTTAAAGGGGTGGTGCTCATCTATTATATCTACTATTACCTGTTGTGACTGGCATTAGGGCTGGGCAATATACCAATATTTAATTTATATTGGTATATTTTCAAAAGAGATATCAAATTTGACAATATCGTTTCTATCGATATAGTTATGCTGTTATGTTATAGTTAAATTTGTTCGTCTCTCCCTCCATGCCTGCACTTGGCCTGAGGAGTGGAGTCAGGAGCGCGTGATTTAGTGAAAGTGTCAAAGGGGCGGAGACACCAGAAAAAGCTCAAATATGTCGGCCTATTAAATCGCACAAGTTGACACGGAGTCAGCATTTGAAGCGCACCTTTTTTTTTGCCAAAGAGAGCAGATCCTGGGTCACATGCTCAATTTTAATTTCTGACAAAAAGATACAGGTAGCCAGCTAGTATTTCAAGGTACCGGTAATCAAAAACAAATATAGCTGCAATATTCACAACCTCTCTGCTATGAAACTAACCATATACTACAATGAATGTAGCAAAAAAATGTCACAGGGCTTCGGGCTTCCTGTTTTTTTTCCTCGCCTGAACATTTATTCCAGTTAACAGAAAGTACCGATATATATTGTGTATCAGTATTCAACCTAAATATATCAGGATAGGATTTTTTGTCCATATCGCCCAGCCCTAACTGGCATACAATACCTTAGCAGAAATAACATTTTGTGTCCATTCGCCATGAAAACCCTTGGTTGAGAGGAACTATTTTCAGTTTCTCCAACATTATGTGTATTCGCAAAATTCCAGTTAACATACATGCCTGGCCAACGGACACGTGTGTGTGTGTGTGTGTGTGCGTGCGTGTGCGTGTGTGTGTGTTTTTACCCATTTTCAGCCAGCCTCGTGTATGCCAAGTGAAACACAACACGACCACCGCTGTAATTCAGCATTTACAAGGTGGATAGCTCCCCTGTTATCTGGTGTACTGTAGGAACAAGCAATTACAGTACACCCACCATGCTCCCCTATGGCCGCATCACTGCAGGGGAGTTTGCAGAGCTCCGTGACTGGCAGGCCAGCGCCTGTACTGTACTGTACTGCACTATAGTGTAGTGTGTGTACAGCACAATTGTGCGGGCCCGTCCTCTTTGAGACATGCGCTGGAACAGCTGCAGGGTCAGTCATCAGCACTCGCTGGAGATGACATCACCTGACACGTGTTTCTGTCTGACTCTCTCTCTCTCTCTACCTCTGTCTCTCTTTCTACCTCTCTCTACCTCTCTCTTTCCCTCTTTCTTTCCACCCCATCTCTCTCCATCCTCTCCACCTCTCTCTCCCTCTTCCTCCCCCCCTTCTTCCTCTCTCTCTCTCTCTCTCTCTCTCTCTCCCTCTCTATGGATGCTTCACCTCAGAGGAACTTAGTAGTCTTGCGGGATCCGGTCACGCTGTCGCGGGACATGCGCCCGGGGCCGTTACCATAGCGCCGCCCGTGTGAAGCCGAGGACGTGGAACGGGCCGGAGGCAGGTGACGCATTCTCTCTCATCATTAGGAATGGACAGGAGCAATGCTTCACTGTGGGGTGCATCCATAGAGAGCAGAATAGAATCTCCCCCCGCCCCCGCTCTTCCCCTACAACACACAGAGGACAATGGAAGTCAAGGAGTCAAGAGTAGGGCAGGGGCTGGTCCACTTTAGCATGTCAGGTTGTGAATCAGCCACGGCCTGGCCCTGCCTGGGACATAAAACTGTGGTCTCCCTAATTACCTGGCATAAAACCCACAGCGTTAATGCGCTCTCTCTCACCATTACAAAGGGCCGGGAGTGGAGCGATTCTCCTGAGGTGACTGCATCCTGTGTCGGGTAGGGGAGTTGTGAAGGTGGCCTAATGTAAATGAATGGGCTCCGTGGCAAGATGCCGTAAAAAGCAATTAATTAGTTTGGTAATTTATACATTTCTGTGGAAGGTGAACTGGATGGAATATGTGATTTGCCATTAAACTGTCTGACCTATCATTCTCAAGTTAAAATGGATTTTGCAGAATGACTCGCCACTCCGGTCTCAACGCTCAGAAAAACACCAAAACAGATTTAGATTAAATTGGCCTAGTGGCATTTCTTTTGTGATTTGTCAAGCATAGCATATTAACAACACTGACAGAGACAAACATCTAATGGTCGGGGTTTTGAAGGAAAAGGCTCATGTTGAATAATGTGAATGTGAATATTATTAACATTTGTCATGTAGAGTTTAAAACTAATCCCTGAAGCATCGCGGAGCAGCCAGAACCAATAAATACACACACAAAAATAAATAAATCAATGTCGGGCTCAAGGGTGACTACGACGACGACATCACGTTTGATGATGAAGACAACGTCTTTGGAAAAAGTCTGACCATAAAACGCAGTGATGATGAAGATGACAGAGGTCCTCCCCCCCTCCTCCCCCCTCCCCCAGCATGCATCACTTCCCCCTGGAAGGACCGCTGCTGATAACGCAGCAGCGGGTGCACGTGCATTACATCACCTTGCTGCTTCCCAGCAAAGGGGAGGTGATGCGGTGAGATCATAGGCGACTACTGCAGGACCTCAGAGCCCTGCCTCGCTCTGCTCTCTGCCCGCAGGGAGGGAGGGGGTAGGAGGGAGGGGTGGGAGAGACCATGCAGCCGCAAAGCTCAGGCTCAGCTGCAGGTAAAGATATTCTACCGCTGGTCCAGAGCGGAGCGAATGTGGAGTAGAATGTACCACACGTGCACGCACGCACACACACACACACACACACACACACAGCAAGCGCACAAAAGCACAGCGCAGACATGGAATGAAACAAATCCAACGCACCCCATGGTGTTTTATGTACAGTAGACAGCGTTGGGCAGTAACTAGTTACTAGTAATTAGTTACTGTAATATTATTACTTTTTTCAGTTAATTAGAGTAACTAATTACTATTACATTATTATTACTATTACAGTAATAATATTCCAATTACTAATCCAAGTAATGCTGTATTATTGCGCTACAAGAACAAGATTTCTGGTCCTAGCAAACTTAGGCTAATTGAACCAACCTGTCCAATCATCAGGTTTGAGAGGCTTGACTCCTAAGGTTCATTATTGTTCCAATAAGGAGGATTCAATTCTAAAATGAGCTGGCTACACAGGTTGTCATTTTTCAGAAGGGGCGAGACAGGATAGTGATTGTGAAAGTAACATAGTAATGTAACTAATTACTTTTAATACCCAGTAATAAAGTAATATAATTGCTTTTTGAAGTAATAAGTAACTAGTAAATTATGAGTAATTTGCCCAACACTGACAGTAGATCATCAACTCTGTGTACAGTAAGATTCAGGTTTGTTTATTTACTTATTTATTTATTTTTAATTTATTTACTGTAAAGAGTCATTCAGAATTGTCTCAGACTATATATTTTCTTAGTGTAGGATACTTAATGTACGTAATGTTGGATGAAAGCTTCTACTACGGTAAATTACCAAAACAGCAATGTACACCCAAGCACACAGTACTTGATAGACATGAATAACTTGCGTGTCAGCGGTTTACGCTGGCTGAGTGGCCTGCATCCCGTCTCCCAGGGTTACTCGGTGTGTCTGCTGCAGTTGTGCCACTGAGGACGGTGGCACATGAAGACGAATGGACAGATGATCTAATTCCAGTAGACTGAGGGGGGTGGGGTGGACAGGGGACACACAGAGAGAGAGTCCAGCCCTGGCTCCAGTTACACCGGTCACACTTCCCGACCCCCCCAACCAGCCCTGGTTATCCTGCCCGTGACACCCTAATGATGACAAAGCCTATAGCCAGTGAACACCAGCGCTGAGCCCCACGGAGGAGCCCTTTATGGAGCAATGAAAGTGAGGGATGAAGCGAGCTTGTCTTCCAGGGAGCGCCAGCAAATCACCGGACGCCAGCGAGTGGCCCCATCAGCTGCGCTGGCGTTGAGCTGAGCCGTTTGTCAACAATCAGTCCATCTGTCACCGCAACGCACCCTTCGGCCAATCGCTGGAGGGGGAACACATGAAATCTGCTGTTGCCTGGGGTGTGAATGCTCAAGCCACACCCCCGAGGTTTTATCTGTTTCCTCAAGGTGGTCTGAAGATAACCTGACATGCCAGAGGAATTGTTGTCACAAGTCCATCTGGGGAGCCGTTCATTGAAACTGTTTGTGAATGGCTGTACTTTCAAAACAATACTTGGCAGTTGATTGGATGAACCATCTGGTCCAGATGGGCACACCTAAACCAGCCTGTATAGCTATAAACACGACGCTGATTGGATAGTTCAGTTGGTATTCGGACACATTCAAAATGATTCTGGGGCTTTCCAGACTGATTCTCACAGTGAAAGTAAACTGAAGCTTGTGAGATCAGGATGGTCTCGCGAGGCTAGCTGCACATATCAAATATGTTTAAAGTTGTTTAAGGTCCTACTAAAATCAATTGATCAGCCCGTGTAGATATAAACACTGATTGGAAAACCACACTCACTCTTTATGTGTGTTGTAATCGGAGCTCCTCTATTTTCATTGCCGGGCCGGCCGCATTCTTGTGTGTGTGGCCAGCGGAGCATTTGTTTTGGTCTGACGTGCTGATGCACTTAGTGTGACATCTAGTGGCAGAATGTCATACTGTATCATACCTCCACTTTAAAACATTTATTTTCAGTTAGGATTTATAGACGATCAAATATAAGTATACAGTATTTAAATATGGTTTATTTCTATACAGTATCTAACTGCAGGTGTGTCAGAATTGGTTGATCCAAGCCCCGCCCATTTACACCTGTCCTCAACAGTTTAGTATTTTTTGAATCCGACAGAAAATCCGTCAACTGTGTTTAATACTAATTAGGTTGTAACTAGGTTGGGCCGGTGAAATGGGCAGGGCTGAGGAGCGGTCAATTGTTGTTTATGTTTGCTATAGTGCTTGCCCTCAGTGTTGAATGTCTGCTGGCTCTCCTTCCCGTCAGAACTATATGCTATATGCTCACGCTGCTATCTAACCCCTCCCCCCGACAATTGCAGAGTTAGATGTGAGTTCAGGCCATAACCCAGTCAAGGACTGTACCTTTAAAATAGAAGTCGAACATTTTCTCCTCCAAGGCTTCAGTTTCAGCTGTGGTGATAGCAGCATGTCCTGTACTGTACATTAGCATGCTTATACAAGACGCTAAAAATAATGTTGGTAAAAATAGCTTAACTTTTGGGCAGCGCTTGTAACAAAATGTTACGCTTACGGTGCACTTTTATAGCAGCACAGCCAAGGCCAGCCAGGACTTTATTTCACCCGCATCATGACAGCTTGCAGATAGAACTGTTGCATAGAGTAGCTAGTGCCGTTTTTAGCCTTCTCTCTCTCTTTATCTCTCTCTCTCTCTCCCTCACTCTCTGTCTCTCTCCCTCTCTGTGTCTCTCTCACTCTCTGTCTCTCTCCCTCTCTGTCTCTCACTCCCTTTCTTTCTCCCCCCTCTCTCTTTCTCTATCTCTCTCACTCTTCCTCCCTCTCTCTCCCCCCCCCCCTCTCTCTCTCTCTAAACAGGAACAGTGGTATTAGGTGTGACGTGCCTGTCACTCACACTAACCCACTTGGACCGGTGCTGTCACAGTGCACGTGTAGAATGGGGGTGGGTCACAGACACAGACACTTTACAGTGAACACTGCCCTGATTGGCTGGGCTGATTGTGCAGGGAGACGTAATTGGCTGCGCTAAGAGGGGCCACGCTATCTGAAAGAGTTGAAGCTAAAGTTATGAAGGGCCCGGGCAGCTTAGTGTGTGTGTGTGTGTGTGTGTGTGTGTGTGTGTGTGTGTGTGTGTGTGCGCGCGCGCGTCTGTGTTTAAGAATCTCTTTTAGTGTTCAAACATGTGACCTGCCAAGTAGGGACCCTGGTTTCGATCACATCACCAACTCCCTGACCCCCTTAACCACTAAGACACACACACACACACACACAGCGCCTAATACTGTAATGTCCTACGGTTTATTTCCTTCCGCCCTAGCGCACGTGCACGCACGCACACACACACACATCGCCCACCGCTCTACTTCAGCTGCTCCCAGAAGACCTCATCCCGCTGCCAACAACATGCAGTTCCTTGAGAAGGTCTTCATATTGTGGAGTCTGGCTTTCCTACTGTCGCTTCAGTGGCGAGGCTATACTTAGCGCATTATCAATCATCGCGTAAATCCTCCATACACACACACGCACACACAAAACCCCATGCGCCGGTATTTATGGAAATGTGATGTCACCGGGAGATTGAGGCAGCGGGATGACAGGAAATCTCGGAGAGGCGCGCGCATCCGTTTTCTAGCAGCGGCTGTGTGTGGAAGATACAGGGGGTCAAACAGCTCTGTGAATAAGGAGGTGGAGGTTAAGGGGTCGAAAGGTCAAGGGTGAACATATCAGCAGGACAGAGTGTTTCACGGTTTAAGTGGTTTGCTGGGATCAGGCGCTGGGGGCGTCACCGACCCAGAAACAACCTGGAGAGCTGGAAGCAAACACACACACACACACACACACACGTTCGTGTACATGCATTAATGCCTGAGATAAGCATAACAAGGACACACAAATAAACAACACACACACACACACACATTCATGTACATGCGTTAAGGCCTGCGCATAAGCATAGCAAGGACACACAAATAAACACAACACACACACACGCGCATACAGAGATACACATACGTGTCTAAAGGGGAGGGTGGACCCAAATACAGCTGCTGGTCCTCTTAATAATGCCTTGCTGCGTAAACGGTTGCCGCCCGTTTACGCAGCAAGTTTACTGATGGCTCAAGGAGATTAAACATAAACCCAAAATGCACACAAACGTATATCGTATAGAGTGTGCATGGCAAACACTTTCCCGCCAGCACAGTATGGCATTCAATCAGGGATGACTAGTAGGCTGGAAGCTAAACATCGCAACAAGGGGGAATTGAATGAATGATTGAGTGAATGTTCTTATATCAGGTGTGCAGATATGGAGTTCTAGTAACTGGTTTTCAGTTAGTTCATAGACGATCTTAGTTTTTAGGCAATCTTAGTTCTTAGTTCATAGACAATCTTAGTTCTTAAACAATCTTTGTTCTTAGTTCATAGACAATCATTGTGTTTCAGGCCGCTAAACCTAGTGTGGCCAATCAGCGTCGTACTGCTAGCTACGGGCGTGGTTTAGCTGTAAACAAGGCGACTTGAAAACAATAAAAATAAAAACAAGGGCGGGCCCTACAGAAGTTAACATAGGTAATGCAATATAGCAAAATCAGTTTTATTAGAATTTATTAGAAGAGGCTCTTCTCAGTGGAAAATATTCTCTAGATTTCTCTACTGCAAGAGTGGATTTAACAACAGGCTTCGCTGGTTCACATGTTCACCTCAAATCACCTACCTAAGTATTTTTTTGAAGGTGCCTGCGCATTTTAAAACAATTTCAATGGATGGCTCTCCAGATGAATGTGTGTAACAGAGGTCCTCAAAGTTTTTCAAGCTAAGGACCCCTTGGCTGTTGGAAACATGGCACAGGGACGCCCTATCGCATATAAAATATTTGATTGCCGGGTCAATAATGTGTAGGGCGGCCTTTGTTGCCTTTTGGTCCCGGACCCCGTGTTGAAGACCTCTGGTCTAACACACATATCTGGTATGTCAGGTTACTTCACACCATAGCTCTTGCTTTAGTTTTGCAGCTCTGCAATACCTCTGGTCGCCTTAGAATGAACATTAGCTGTAGAAGGACATCTGAAGACGCTTACTTAAACATTCAGGCTTGCGATATATCTTAGGAGCCCGACCGCAGCTAAAGTGGAATAGCACCGTCTTGTACTGAGGTTTACAATGATGACTGCAAAGCGTGCGTTAAAGTGCGCGCTTCTCAGAGCAGATCCCAATCACTAGCGGGCTGCCTTGTTATCACGTTAAGTAGAAATGGCTCAAACGCTATCTCGCTATCTGTAGTTAATACACATGCACACGCACACACAGAGTTTAATATATACCAGAGGAGCCACATGCCTTTCATCACCCTGGCAACATGGAGTCACACGTCGAGGTGGAGGTGATAAAATTGTGCTTTTAACTCTGCTTTTTTCTCTCTGGGGCGTTAATGGGTACTTTGAGTGTATAACATTAATTCCCAAGTACCTACGATCAATCTGAGGCCACAATGCTTTGATGTCATTTGACTTTGTTTCAGGCCATGCATGGTAGAAGTAGGAGCATTTTTGCCTCCATTGAAATGCATTACAATGCTCCATATTCGTTATTATTCCAATGGGGAGGCGCGGCGGGGGAGGGGATTTTCAACGGCTAGCTATCTAGGGGAATGGCTATTTTGTTTCAGACCAGCTCGTGGGGACCGTGACTGAGAGCCAGCCTGTGGCTCAGGTGACTAGAGAGGAAGGTTCGTTGGAGCCTTGCCTGGGGCCCCGAAGACGAGACATCCAGGGTTAAAGGTGCAGTCAGCTATTGCAAGCTAATTGTAAGCTAATACACTTTTTTGTCAAATTCACCAAATTTCTCCTCGCATTTCGCTAGTTTCCCGTTCTCTGTGCGTGTTGAAAATAATTATTATATAATATTAATAATATTAATTAATTATGCGGTACTTCTACACGGCCCTGGCTCCGTAAATAGGAACATAAACAATGTGGCGAACATCGCTCACAACAACAAAGCCGCAGCGCTACGCTTTGCTTCACAATGCGTTTCGATGTGTGGCATCGAAAGCGTGTCGCTGTGTCGCTGCGGAGGACCGCGGATCGACACCGTTTTGATTTGAGCTCGAAGTTAGCAAGCGTTCTTGAGAATGACTGAACCTGCCTCTAAGTCTACACAACACACACACACAAAGAGGGAGGGATGGGGGGGGGGGGGGGGTGTTCGGTGGGGAAGAAGAGGGGTGCGCTCCATCAACATCAAACCCGACGTGTATATGTTTGTGCATACCGTGTGTATACAGCCTGTGCAAAGATGTAGGGCTGTAATAGAAGCATATAGAGTGTGCACACACTCTAGTATATCACCATGTCCTAACTTACAATAAGTGGGATATTTAACACTGCTCTCAGGATGGTGGCCAGACACATTCAGCGTTGGAAAAACAAAGCGGAGCATATCTAATTAAAGGGAAAGGGTTTTTCCGTAGGTTCGACTGGCTGCACCCCCCCCCCCACCCCTCCCCCCTTCACTACTTCCAGTAAAAATAATCAAGGTCCGGTTTGGCCTAGAGAAGAGTCCATTCTCACCTGAATGTTTTATTTTGTTTATTTTGTATATATTTCTCAGATAAAATGTTTATTACTATAGTATATATATATATATTTCAGCCAACTGTTTTATTTCTATGTAAGATGTCCTTGAGTGTTTAGAAAGGCGTCCCAAATCAAATTTATTATTATTTTTATTATTATTATGATGCTGCTGCCGCTTAAACTGATTACACCTCAGTGATGAGGTGATGATAAAAGGTCAAATTTTGTTTGATTGTCTCTGTGAAGGAAAATAGCAACAGCACTTATTTGGGCAAATATAATTTTAGTTATTCCAGATACAGTTATGTGTCCAGGCTAAATCTGGAGGATGTAATGGAATCTGGTGCCAAAATGAAATGAATTATACAGAGCATATCAACAGCTGCTCCAGGTAAGCTATTATTGTCTCGGTAAAAATGTATTTAATGTGGAGACTTGATGGGTCATATATCACCTGAGAGATGAAAGAAAATGTCTGCCCGTGAAAATTAAGTAATACTAATGTCCAGTATCAAATGTATTTTATTTCCAAATATACACTGGAGACCTGGCGTGATGTCTAATTCACTTCACACCCATCTTGCTTAATAAACTCAATGGGGAATAGCAATAGCAAATAGCGAAGAAAGAAAACAAAGCAAAGATGGAAGAAAGAAAGAAAATATGTCAGGTGTCAAAAACACACATCTTTCTCTGCTCAGGATGCGATCACGCCACAATTATCGATACATATATTAATGTTGAAAATATTTGTATATAGGAGCTTAAAGGGAGCTTAGCATTGTGTAACCAAACATACGACATATGCTGTGGCCATGATGTAAGCTGATGTAGTCAGCCTGAAAATAGCTTCCAGGCTTGTAAACATGTAAAGACACACAATGCACTTTAAAGCTATACGGACAGATGCAAAGCATAGCTAGCGGCCCCAGCCGCGGAACGTGAACATGGAGGTGAGAGACAGCCTATAGCGGTGCATTAGACGGGGGTCAGTGCTCCCGTCGGGGATTAAACAAAAAGCTCTGCTGCTCTGTGGGTGACAGAGGCGTCATGGCTGCACCTGCGGCGTCGGCGCGCACCCCGTTTCAAGTTATGAGACAACATAGGATCGCGTGCGTTCGTGTGTGTGTGTGCGCATTGCGCGTGCAGGCTGCACGCCAGCCTTGAGCGTCTAATAAACACCAGATGTTGCTTGGGTAACACACGCACGCACACACACACACACACACACACACACACACACACACACACACACACACACACGGGCACACGCACAGAGACACACGCACGTACGCACACAGACACAAACAATAATACAATTTGTTAATATACATTTTCATATAATGACCCCACCTTCCCCAAGCCAACTTTGTTTACTGCAATGGCGGAAGCGGCCAAAATCCCACAGCCAATCAGAGTGGCCGCAGCCCGCCCGACCAATGGCGTTTGCCCCTGCTGTCTTATCTCAGAGAGACTCCTTTAAAAACAGATAGGGGCATGCCAGGCCTACGGATTCCGTTCCCCCGCACACTTACCAGCAGCTATCTGCCAGGCCGGAGCCTTTGTGAAGCCGTAAGCAGTGCCAGAGATTATTATTCAACAAACCCCTGGCCTGCACCTCCGCTCTGAAGCACACCACAGCGCGGCAAGCCAT
>JAODTR010014782.1:0-26855 GCA_025399935.1 Amblyopsis rosae
CCAGCCACCTCAATCTCAGTCAGAGAATGGAACCCCGAAGACATTGACAGAACGAGCCTACACACCAACATACCCCACGATGTCAGTTTGAGCCCAGGCAATTAGTCGAGAAGTTTGTTTTGAGCTCTCAACGTGAAGGTTGCAGGTTCAAGCCCCTAACTAAACCCCTATCTGCTCATCTTAATAGGGCTGAATGTAATGCATTCTCCATTTATTTAAGGCTCTAGAAGGAATTATTAGCATTGCATTCAATGCATTACGCTTTGTGTAGCCTAAATATTTATACTATTCATACTTCAAATACGTAGCCTACTATATGGCCGACATACTTCAACACACCCATGCTTAGTTAACGGTGGTTTAAAAACAGGAGCCAGTAGACAATTGGACCACATTCGTACTAACTGGATTAGAGATTTCCCTGACAATATCAGGCTGCAAATTTGGATTAAAATGTAATATAAAGAATATATCATCCACAACAATATAAGTACAATATGCTGCACAGTATCTGTGTGTTGACACAATAGCACATTGGTTGTAGCCTAAAAACCTTCTTTACTATTTCAGCCAGTCAGCTTTTCCATGCTAGCTAACAAAACTTTCAAACCCAGTGTGACAGCCATGTTCAATTCAATTTGATTCAATTAAATTCAATTCTATTCAATTCATTTTGAGTGTCTTTGAAAGCCACACAATCTCAAGATGCTGACACGGCCGACCCCCTAGTCGCTCTGAAATAGCAGGGTATGGAAATGTCCAAAAGCTCTTCTGATAAATTGTTACATGAAAGCAAAATCATCCTCTAAAGCCTCTTTGCATTCTCAGTAGTTCTTTATTTAACATTTACGGTTGTGAAAGTTTGGGGCATTGTAAGTGGCCTTCTTTTATTTTGAAATTTCCCATTATAATTTTTTTGTCAATTATTTTATCAATTAATTCAGGTCAAAGCTGCGCCCTTTACCCCCCCCCCTGTGGGGCATACGTAGCAGCGGGCCCTCTTAACTTTGTCTTTTCGCCACTGAGCACCTCGGGACGCACCGTACCGCAGCGAAAGTAATAGAGCTGGTCCCTACTCAGGGAACCGAGGATGTGAATACATACCAGACGTTCCCTTTCGCAGGAACTGCAATCTATTGCTTATGGGACCGTATACAATCACGCGACCAGTATGGTGGCGGACCGAAGGGAATCCCAAACATATGCCTTAATAAGCACAGCATCACTAACACACCTGTGTGAAGCTTAACATAGACCCACATAATGTGAAGGATGTCAGGGTGGGTAGAAATGGGACGTCAGTCCCCCTCCCTTATAGCATCCGTAATGCGGAATTAATGGACATGATGGAATGTCATAGAATGCTTTTGAGACAGTATGTGGCTCACACCAATGGGTTAAATGCTCCAACAACTCAATCGGTCATGGAGGGTCTGGTAACATCCAGCATGTAGAATCGTACAAATATGTGCAGGGAGCTCCAGCTCGCCTCTCTACATATGCCATCCACCGAGACCCCTCTGAAAAGGGCCCAGGAAGACGAGACCCCTCTAGTCGAGTGGGCATGCAGGCCTAGTGGGACTTCCAGGGACAGGCGCCTGTAGGCCAACCCTATTGCTTCTACCGGCCCGTGCGTCAGCTGCCCCTTGGACAGAGGCTTACCCCTGGCTTGGTTGCCAAAGCACACAAACAGCTGGCTGCTTTGCCTAAAGCCCTTAGTGCGATCAATGTAACATTGCAAGGACCGCACCAGACACAACATATTCAGACTCTCACCTCCCAGTGACTCGAATGGGGAAGGGTGAAATGCTTCAAGTTTGATTGCCTGAGACCTAAACGGCGCTGTAATTACTTTCGGAGCGATGGCTGTGTTAGGACGCATAATAACTTTCCGTCCCACACAAAACTGCATTCAGGATGGGTTTACAGATTTAGCCTTTAGCTCAACTACCCGTGTTGCAGAGGTGAGCGCCAGTAACAGCCCTGTCTTTAAGGATAGTCTTAATGTCCGCCAAGCATAGGGGCTCAAAAGGCGGCCCCGCCAATGCACGTAAGACCACCAGCAGATTCCAAGGCGGCACCAGAGAGGGTCATGCTGGTCTTATGGCCGCCGCACGCCGGCCATAAAACGCTATGCTAATGGGTGGTTCCCAGGCCTCGATCCATTCAAGCAGACGTGGCATGCTGAGCGTTGAACAGTGAACATGCCCTGTAAGAAATCCAGGATCGGACCAATTGGGCACTGAGAAGGATCGTGCCCTTGTGACTCACACAACTGGGCAAAGATCCGCCACTTCAAGACATACTAAGAACGCGTAGAGGGTGATCTAGCACTCTGTATGTTGTCAACCACCTCATCTGACAGCCCTGAAGCTAGGAGCTTCTCCCGCTCAGGTGCCAGGACTGAAGATGCCACAGGTCTGGGCGTGGGTGCCCGATTGACCCGCTTGCCTGCGTAAGCGAGTCCCAGTGGGGGAGCACTTCCCAAGGAGTCCCCACATCTCAGAGGTCTGCTACTACTGGCCCATCCATTGCTGGTTGGGCCAGTATGGGGCCACCAGAATCGGGGTTAATGCATTGTCCCTCACTCTGTCTATCAGAGGTTGGATGAGCACCACTGGAAGAAAAGCATACAGCTACTTTCCCAGCCATTTCTCGCTGCACATAGGGAGACAAGATTCTGCTTCGCCTACAGCAGTGTTGAACTGGACCGATTGTGCTCAATTTGTACGGCGAGTTGGCGTTCGCAGAACGAGAACTGCAAATCACCTGTCTGATTTAACAGGAGTGGGGAGGCCCAGTTTAGCTGCAGCGCGCCAGGCGACCTCCAGTGGCTCCATGCTAATGTGCTTAACCGCATGCAAAGCTACCGTACTAGCCCCGTCATCGTGGTAGCTAGGTAGATCATCTCCGACGACTCCAGCTCGCACTCTTGGTGGACGGCGAACTCTATTTCCCATCCTGGCTCCTATCAGAACCTGCTTGGGAAGGAGACCACTGAACGAGTGGGAGGCGGCAGGCTAGCACGAGGCAAGCTAGCTCCAGGTAGAGAGGCAGCGTGCGAAGCGGGGCCTGCGCCAGCCTCGGAGCTAGCTAGAGCCATGGAGTCCAAATCTGACATGAGGACATCCTCCACCTCTGGGAACAATTGATGTCTCCTCCGGATTATTCCCAGTGACATTTGAGAACAGGCCTTGCACGCTACCTCGTCCTCGAGGATGGCAGCCTCGACATGCGGCCTTCCAAGGCAGCGCACACATCTCAAATGGCGGTCTCCTCTGACCCAGGACTGGCCGCAATCCGGGTACAGTCCTGACAATATCGTGTCACCTGTAGGAGACAAGAAAAAAATGCACACACAGGCAGTCGAAGCTGGTGAGTAAACATAAAACACACCAATTCTAATGAATAAGCAGACGTCTATGTGTAATATTAATTTTCGTGATTTGGGGTTACGGTAGGTAGATTTGAAAGGATTCCTTGCCAAGCGGACATGAAGCAAGAAAAGAGGAAGCTGAGAGGACATGCTGCTACTTATTACCCACAGGGCGGGTCAAGGGCGCAGCTTTGATCTCTGTATTGTATAGTTTTTTCGATTGGATTACCATGATCACATGATCATGTACCTTAATAGATCGCAGTTCCTGCAAAAGGGAACCTACTGTAATAACAAGGTGTCATTAATTTGCCTTCATCTAAAGTACTCCATCCTAAACATCAGATTTTATGGCAAATTGCTAATTCTGCACATGTACTGTATTATGCACTACACTACATAACGTAGACACCCACTTTGAATTGCTCATGTCTGCTAACAACATATCTCTCACTACTTAATTGTTAAGTTGGAGACATGGAAGTATTGATTCTGGAAGTTCCCTGTATCAGACAACAAACTACTACATGTCTACTTGTTATGTTTTAAAGATGAGACATTGCACTTGGGAAGTCAACAAGATGTTTTACACTGTACACCATGGGTTCCTCCTGCACAGAGAACAAATCAAAGAAAGGGTTTGTTGTGTTTGTGTCTTTGAACTTGGTGAAATTAGAGAATGTATGATTGCGTCTACTGCACATACGGACATGAACAAAGGCCATACACATTTGTGTTGAAGTATGCTAACCAATGAGTCCAATGGCTGTCCTCTTGCAGGTTCACTTGTTAGCATTATAGTGTTATATGTACAATAGGTGCTGTAAAGACAAATCTCTACACACACGCACACACACACAGACACACACGATGGCATCATCCATCCCGATGTTTCACTGTAGACATTGCCCAACCCTAACAATAAGCACCCATTATTCAGTCTTATTGTAGCGGCGTAGATAGACAGAATGTTTGCCACCATGTACACAGCGGTCGCCAGTCTCCCTGCCATTAGGATTTGTTAGGGAAAAAAATATTAATCAAATCGTTTGCAGACATGGTGAAGTATGTAATTATCATTGTATGTATAACTAACAGCTTATTTGCCTTAGTAACATTCTCAAAAGGGAAGGTTGTGGTGCAGTGATCCATATCGCCTTATCTCTAGTTTCCCCCTAAGGCGCTACTCAGCATAGAGCAGCAGGCTAATAGAGATGACAGACAGACCCCATAGGATGGCCATCTTGAATTATGTTAAAGTTAGTCCATTAATATATTCATGTATTAAACTGCACTGTACAAACATGTTTGTGTGAATGTAACAAAAGGTTATTTGTAACCTTTCCATGAAACAGAGATTTCATTTAAACTGTTAATAGAATGCGTCCGAGGACATCAAACTGGAATAGTGTAAAGGCAGCAGGAGGGGTAGGAACCAGGCGTGGGTTTGGATATACAAAAAAGGGTTTAATTAATCAAAACAAGGCAAATACTCTCCGTGAACATCAAACGCAATAACCGACATAAAACAAAAGACAATCCCTAACCTAACCTAACCACAGAACACACGGGTGCAAACAATAAGCAATCAACATAAAACACGTGAGACTGTGGAGCACTGAGGACATGGGCGACCGGCAGCCCGAAGCGGATGCACACCGGCGATGGCGAAGGCAGGGAGGATGCGGCACCCTTCGGCGGTGTGGCCATGGACGTTACAAATAGACAATAACCACATGTGGAACATAATCGTCTGACACCCTGGAAAATAAAATCTATACAGATGGTCAATGAGTGTTGGTGGCAAGCAATTACTAGGACAGTTGATTGCTTACAGAAGAGTTAGTATTTATTAAGGTCAAAGAGGGAAATGCATCCGTCTGTGATTTACATAAAGAACTATTGATAGACTTTACTACTGTACTAGTAATTGCGTTGGAGAATACAATATAGTGAAAAATCTAAATTTGGACCACTCACATTATCTACAATGTATTTACAGCACATATACAATAGTTATAAATATAATTTTTACAGTATATTTACCACATAACCTTAACTAGCATTTGATATGATATTTTTAATTTACATAACACCTTTATCCTAGAGTAGCTAGTAATAGTTCATACTGTAAGCACATGCATGAAGCTAGATTTGTTTGATCACTATTCCAATATGTCTATTATTTTATATTTCTACAATTCTTTTTAGGATTGCACATTATTCATTTTCATTTACACACATACAGCATGAGAGGAGAACACTATTGGGCTGATAAATATCAAAATGACACAGTTACACGTGGGGATTTAACCAGCAGGAAGTCAGACACACAAAACCCCACAGGAGCGTGTTCAGTGTACACAATTGAGAGCTCTCCTCCCTACTCACATTCCAGTTGCCCAGGCAACCCTGTCTTGGTGTTCCTTAAAGTCAGATTTAGAATATGACACCTCATATGTCTTTCCACAGTCAGGAAACATCACTGACTAGGGAAACACACGCATTGATTGTTGATCACAAAGATGTACCACATCACTACAGTATCAAAAAGACAATTCAAACTCTTGCCATTATTATAACAAAATGAAAGTAATATGCATAGTCCCGATACTGTATTTTGACATCAGTTTTTACGTCAGTTTTCATGAAGCCTTGAAAACCATCCTGAGTTGCTTCAATTAATTTGCATGTATACGTCTGGGAGTTGAGGAAGCCATTTTTCAGTTTGCTACTCTATTGCACATGTGGTTACTTCAGTTTGTGCAGACGGAAGTTAAGTGCCAGCATTCAGAAAGTCAACATTACACGAGTCTTGTTGATTAACAGAATGTGGTTCCATCGCCAGCTTGCCTGTGTTTCAAAACCACATCAAACATTTGTTGTTGATAAGAGTGACCACTTTTTCAAACCCCAGAACCGTGACCCTTAAATGTTAAATGCACACTGCGCTTGTACCCGCACTTGTAATGCATGGACCGACCCGTAACCCGCACAGATGATGCACTGAAGCAGCAGTGCAGATCCTCTCATGCCCTGGACTAGACTAATATACTAATCTTTATTAGCCATACTGAACTATAAAGTTGGTTAGGCATATGTAAACTTTGTTTATTTAGTAGCATATGCAGACGTGCTACTGCCTATAGGCTATGAAATCATGTATTATGCTAGCGTAGCCTATTCCTAACATAAACAAAACAATTAAATAAGCCTGATTTAGCAAGGCTACTGCCCACTCACTTTGCTGTAGCCAAGAGACATTTGGTGGCTTTATTGTCTACGCCAGTCTTATGTCCCTTTGAAACGTGCGTTCAATTATAAATCGGTATCTCTTTATCACCATTGCTATACAGGCTGAAGTTGGCGGTTTGGGTGTTTGGTCAATGTTAACATTGACAAAATTACCGTTTTTATAAAAATCTGTTAAACATCACCCATGGACCTGGCTGGTTTTCATCGGTACCCTTCGTACGCTCATACGTCATCAAATTAAAATGTTAACGTTCATGTTAATGTCATTAACTTTACATGGACATTGAAAGCTTTACCAAAACTAATGGATGTATTGGTGAGTATTTTGCTGAATATATTAGGGAGTAGGGTTACAAAAAGCATGTGTGGGCATTATGTTTCTCATGCTTACAATCATCTCAGTAGGGTATTGCTTTCAAGCTGTAAATCAGGCTGTGCAGATGGAATCAGGTCAGTGATTTTCACAGCACAGCCATTTATATAAAGCCAAATACAAACATCACAATATTCTCAAAGCCACTCATGCATATGGCCTGTGTCCAGAAACACAGCTGGGGATATCTTAAGGACACATGTATGGTGCTGCTGTGCTTCTTTGATTTAACGGCAGTATGTTGGGAGGGAATGCCAGTGTTATAAACAACATTTGCTCTTCTGTTGAGCCAGGGTAGTAGGTAGCTGGATCTGTTTGACCTTCTCTAAGGCTGTGACATCTTGCTTCTGTCCTGGTTACGTTCACACTGCACATTGAAATACTTAGAAATTCCAAATTTAAACCCTAGTGTTATTGGAGTATGTATGTCATACATCAATGTATGTCTTACTAAACACAATGAGCTTTTTCCAACAAAAAAAAACATGATCAAATATGGTGCCTTCATTTTTCAGGAACAGATTTTATTAACTTATTGAAATCCTACTCAAACAACGACTATCTCATCATGCAGCACAACTTTTCAACTAATGTGTGAGTTTCATCCACTGTCCATTATTATTTTCGATGTTATAACAGTAGATGTTGGAGTAGGTAGGAGCGCAAAAGTGTATTTTACAAATTCGGAAAGTACACTGAAGTGGAAATGCTCTGGGCAACTCCTGATTGTTCAGATGCCCTGGTGTAACTAACTGTGACTTTGGGAAAAATCTGTGGCTGGGACAAATCCATGTGTTTATACTACCTCACAGAGAAACATGGAAACGTCATTTTGAATGTTCAGATAAGTGACCAAATATGGTTCCTTGCCCTATAAAGGGTAAGTGACTCGGGTCTGATCTTTTCAGAGCAGTGTGAACGTCACAAATCACATGGAATCTATATTTTCTCATCAGATCTGGGCCACTTTTATATGTGGTACTAAATCTGATACATATCTGATTCTTTTAAATGTGATCAATTATATATGATCTCAGTCTGAACAGTCAAATCAGAATTAATGTGACTTTGACGTCACTCTAAGTCATTCACTGTGTGACTCGCCCTCGCAAGCGTAATCAGGCTCAGTCATGGCCATTGTTGGTCGACATTTGTTACCTTTTGCGTGGTTTTTAACCCCACCATCTTGCCCCCAATTTAATAAATAGCCCTACGTCTGACCGTATTGAACGTATCAATGCACACGATAAACGTAGAAAGATAAGGTCTACTGGCAGATTAAATCTATTGGCAGTCTGCGGGCAATGTGCATCATGCCTGGGGGAAAATGTTTTCCATGTGAGTGTTTTACAGCCTTTAGTAGCCTACAACAGTAGGCTATTGGGCTTTCTTCTGTACAAATTTGTTGGCTTCCACCTCACGTCAACTAATAAAATGACCGTATACGGCTGACTTTGTTTCTCTCTTAGTCAATGTTTACTTTCATTCAACACAGCGCGCCGCATGTTCGTTTGGGCATGTGGGTCACTTCAGAACCATGATCAGTTCACACTAGAATCTGATACATGCCACATTTAACAGGTGATCAGCAAAACAAAAAAATTGGATTTGAGCGCTAAATAAGGACTGCAGTCTGAAGGTAGACCAAGGGCAACTACATTCTCCCCAAGCATATGCTGGGCTATGCTTAAAGCGGCCAACAATTTTACAACATTTGGCTAGAACCACAAACGGGATAAAGAGAAACTGGTCTGTGCAGAACAGGAGTTGAAATGATGATATAGCTGTCTTTATTTTCTGAGCACTGTCTGTCCCAATCGTAACATAACTTGTGCTCTACTTTCACATTGAAGTGATGATTTGTGGGTTTATTCACAGTATGGGCAAATTAATGCAATGGTTTTTGTGATTGAGGCAACCAAATAAAAAACATTTAATAGAAATGTTGTCTTTTTTTCATGCATTGAACATTTCAAATATATGGCAAAGATTAACATATTACTTCCCCCAGCCCTACTAAAAACAAAACATCACGCACTATTAAAAGTCAACCGAGTCTCTTAAAATAAATTGCATTATGTTAATATAACCAGTTTAAACCATCTCTTGGTCTATTTGGTTATCTCAGTGATTATAGCCAAGCAAGCAGCATGCATTGCTCAGACCTCAGCATCGTGGGTTACATTAGTGGCTAATTGAAATAATTAAATCCTGCTAAATTAACTGCTTTCTCCCATGGTGTAAACAGTAATCATGAAGACATGAACATGGTTGCTTGAGGAACTATGATTAGCATTTTAAAATATTGTTTGCAAACAGTGTGGTCTACAATATATTATGTGAACTATTTATTTAAAATTATTTAGCTTTTTTAACAATAATGTTATCAAAATGTTAACAGGGCAATATTTATATTTATTCATATCGGAATGTGATGTAACAATGGATGATTAATATTACTCGAGAATACAAATTTGGCCTCTGCGCTATGCTAATAATCACACAAAAATCTAAATTACTGCAATTAGTGCTTGAAGCATAGTCAAGTTATTAGTTATTATGCTATTGTGATAGTAAGGCTACTTTGTCAGCAACACAATTTTCCAATAGGAGCTGTGTCCAGTGAATTAAAATCTTGTTTGATCATACTGATTTAAACTATGTATGCACCCTGACGATTGATTGAAACCAATTTGCACCACCTGGCTGACAAGAGAGAGTTCCCAGAGATGGAGATTGCAATATCAGGGATGTTTTATCATGATATCATGTAATTATATAGTAGGCCTACACAAATGGTTGATTGGTCGATTAGAACTGTGTCTGTATCTAAAAGTATACTAGACTGCACGATTCAAATGCACAGGACCCACCGCGCCACTGGGTCCTGCTCCTGTATACACTAACAATGTACACAGTATAGTGTACTGTAGTTTATAATGATCCCACAATAACTGAGATAAAAAAAAACTGCAGGACTGGGAGGGCTTGATGTTTTTCGACAGCGGAGATTCGACACAATGCAGAACAGCACACGTCAGACAAGCTAGCAGGGGACCGGCGTCCCCACCAGCAGCATAGTCTGGGCACCCGACAGGGAAGCCTGCGCGGGCCTGCCGTCATTAGAATGACATAACTGGAACAAGCGCAGCGCGAACGGCGCCTCTGCGCTGCCGGATGAAGGGCGCATCCCGAGGAGCACCTCCTCGACGTTCTGCTACCCTGCCATGAAGGACACCTGCGGAGGAGCCCCTCCTAGACATTCTGTTACCCTGCCATGAAGGACACCTGCAGAGGAGCCCCTCCTCCACATTCTGATACCCTGCCATGGGTCTCTCCCAATGACAACAGCGTGGTGGCATCTCTGCTACCTGACCACACAATACTGTTTTCCATGCTATTAAACTAGCTTGATATCTTACACAAGCATACTGTAATGTCTTATAGGTACCGGTCAGGAATAAACACATTATTTCAAATTATAGCATTTGATCTGTTTTTAATATGTAATTTCTTGTTTAGTAAGTATTCCTTTATTTCCTGGCATTTTATATTGTTCTTATGTTTTCATTGTGAAGCATGTATGTGCATATAATCTCTTCACGCACTTTGAGCGTGCAATTTTTATTAACCTGCTATACAAATTGTATTATTATTATTATTATTATTATTATGAAAGCATTCATGTAGTTAGTCATTCTTGCTAACTTCGAGCTCAAATCAAAACAACATCACTCCGCGGCCCTCACACATAGAAATGCATTTTCAAGCAAAACATAGTACAACATCTTTGTTTGTATGAGCGGTGTTCACCACTTTGTTTATGTTCCTATTTATGGAGCCAGGGCTGTGTAGAAGTATCAGATTATTTTTTTCAAAATGAACAGAGAACGGTAAAATAGCGAAATGCGAGGAGATATTAGTTGAATTTGACAAAAAGTTTATTAGCTTAGCATTTAGCTTGCAATAGCTGACTTAACCTTTTAAATTGCAGACTGACACACTTGATAGGCTTTCATTTATTTTTTCATTGCCACATTAGTGCACAATGTTAGTAACAAACAAAAGATAAAAATATCTCACTCTTGTCAGTCTATATCGGCAAGTACATCTGAAATGACAAATTAATAAAAACACACAAAATAATGTAATTAAATGAAAAACTAGTTTCAAATATAAACCAGAAGGGAACTCATATCACATCTATTACTTTTATATCTGTCTAGGTCTGGTAATGTTGAGGTGAGGAGGACTTGGGGCTGGGCTGTCTTGAAAGGTTTGCTAAAGTTATCTTGATTATCTTAAGTGGAAGCCACTGTGTGGTTGTGAGAAGGCAGCAGTATGCATTACAAAATCCTCAAATAGGATCCGTCAAGATAAGAGCAGCCTGGTAATAGATGAGGACTTGCTGAGATTTGGAGTTCATTCAGCCCTCCGTCTCATCGGCCAATCTTAGATTAGATATGTGGATTCCCCAGTTGGGTGTCAAGCCTTGCTCCATTTGAACAGGGGGTAAAATGAAAAGATGACACTAGTAAAATGAAAGGCATAGATTAAAAAAATGTTGGCAACCAAGTGTGGCTAATTGATTTATAATGAATCAGCACTTTTGCTGAGCAGTGGCCAATAGAGAGATATGGTTCTGATTTCTGTGCCTAGCACTTCTGTTCTGCTTTCTTGTAACTCGCCCAAAGGTGGCATTCCTCCGCCCCATTTTACCGTTGTTCCACCAGCCATCCAAAATACTTTTAGTGCACCACCAGTGCACAACGAATGTCCATTTATCAATCACAGGTATAATATGACTGGGTTTATTTGGGTAATGTTGTTAGGTCTAGTGGGTTTTTTGTGGTCGGACAATGTAACATTGTTCTAACTTCTGTGTAGATTTAAAGTGTTGGTTTTTGTCATGTCACTTTTCCATGTGCGTTAATTATTTGTTAGTTCTCATCCACCTTAACTTTTACTTAGCCCATTTTGGCCCGTTAGCATTTCCTCTCATTTAGTCTTGTTCTCATAGGTGCAGATGAAAACTACAGCTATTGATACATTACTATATTCAATCAAATGCAGTACATATAGTCCATCTACATAATACTATTTTTGTTATGCTTTGAAAATTCAGCATTTGCCACAATGATTCTAGAGACATTGTTGTAATTCAGAGCTTTAACGGGTCAAAGACATTATTGTAAAGACAGTTCCTCACTAAGCAGTAAACCACTGCTGGCTCATCAATGTAAAATGTTCCAGTACAGCAAGGTGTGTGAATCAGGGTGAGTGGCATCAAACAGAGTGTACAAAAATGTATATTAATACAAAACTTCCAGAAAGTGTAGCAGCCATTGCCAATAAATGGGCAAGGTTGCACTACAGTTCATATTGAAATAACTGTGATCACTGTTTCTTGTCATTCATTCAGCGGTCAGATTCTGAACTTATCCCATGTGTATAGTTCCATTGTGCGCCCACATGGGTTGTTGCGATATACTGGTATTGACAATAACCGTGATATTAAAAACATGAAATATTGATGTTGTGTCAAAATACATGATAATATTGTTTAAATAATCCGGCACCTCCCATGATACCCAATGTTACCCATGACTATAAATATAGCAAAAGGTTTATTTAATGTAACGGGCGGTGAGTGCAGCCACAGGTGGAATGAGACACACAAATGAGGAAATCCACAGATGAGCCTTTACTTAGCATTTACAGTAATGAGCTCTCCAAAATGACGGCTAGTGATCAGCAAAAACGCACAACGCAACACGGTGAAACAATAACCAACAGAAAACAAATTATTTTCACAACCATGATTCCCACACTCCCTACTAAGGCTGCACGATTTGATCAAAAAGTAATATTGCAATAAGTTTGGCAAATATTGCGAATGGGGATTGCGATATAGTGAGCAATAAGTTTCTTTTGTCATCAAAGCTTAAAAGTGGTAGAGTATATAGCAGCAAACTAATATTTTCTATGTAAAGATTCAATACAGTATAGTGGAGTATATCCTAAACAGAGAATCAATTGATGCTTGCATGCTTTGAGACATAAGGTAAAAAAAGGTCATATTGAATCACAAAGCATAAATAATAAGGTAGCTTACATGTATTTTTAAATATGTAGGCTAAGCAATTCAAATAAATTTAATATAGTCTCAAAATCATATCTACCTTAATGTAAAATATTAAATAAGGCTTTTCTTCCAGTCCATTAAACAAGCATTGGTCTACTCAAGTTGGGAACAACTGAATATCTGAAACAAATTATTAAATGCTTTACCAGAGATTTGGCTTTACCAGAGATTTGGGTATAAAACAAGTGATAGCTCTCAAGGCCATTAATAGTGAATCTGCCTTGTTGTCATTCTGAATTCTGCATAAAAATGAAACATGCCTAAAATCTGCCGTGATAGTTACTGTGTATTCAAATTCAAATTTAACATACAGGCTTACTTTTCCTTCTATACAAAATACAAGAGCATATTCATTTTCTTAATATTTGATTGACTAACAACCTTCTATATTCCAACAAAGAGGTTTAATTGTACAGCTATGCAAATGTTCACTGCATTTATGTAGCGCAATCTACAAAGTGAGTTTGTAATGACTGTAGAGTCACCAGCTGTGAACTATTAAGACATAATCATCAGACTGACAATGGTGCTTCCAGTACAGATGGTCAAAACAAGTGCCTTCTCACTAACAATCAAGTGATGGAAAGTCTCTTAGCCCAACACCAAGACCAGTGAATTTGCATTGCCCTTCAGGGTAAAACCTCTACTGTACATGTAGTAAAACAAGCAGATGTCAAAGGGTACAGGCTTTTTATTAGCGTAAAACAGAAAGGCTTACTCACCCTGTACCAAACAATCTCTCGAAGCCTTCCATCCGTTTTGAAGTTACACTTAAGTGTTACAGTTTCTCCCACAACAACTGGAGGAAGCGGCTCTATGGTAACTGTCAAATATCCTGAAAGAAAAGTGTGGAGAAGAGTTGTATTATTGTGGAGGGTATGGCTGGGAAAGCAGAAATGTGTAATACAGTTTGAAATCGTCATTATTTTTACAGAAAAATAATACTGTAGAAAAGTGACCGAGTATAAACCGCTCATGCCATTAAAATACACATATGTGCAATACAGTTTGAAATTGTCATTATTTTTACAGAAAAACAATACTGTAGAAAAGTGAGCAGCGAGTATAAACCACTCATGCCATTAAAATACACATATTACGCATAATGCAACCTAATACAACACAATAATCTGCTGTTTGCCATTAAGCAGTTCCATTCAAGTGGATATGCACCTTAAGGGGACATAAATTAACCTGCAACGTCCAATGTATGTACTGTATTATGTCTACCGGCCATCAGATATGGTATTTTAAATGTACATTAAAGGTATTTAGTATCTTCAGCTTGATTTAAAAATCTCCTCTCTTAGACATCTCCCTCAGATCCCTTCATTACTTTTTTTATTATTACTATAATTGTTTTTATTATTATTATTATTAATATTATTATTAATAGTAGTAGTATTATTATTATTGTTAATAACATATTTAATAGTGGTGCAACAGATCACAAAACTCACGGATCGGATTGTGTCATAGTTTTTGAGTTTTTGATCAGCATATATTTAACCATACTGATTATCTTTGCTTTCCATGTATTTAAAGTGTCTCTTTATGACTTCCTGACTCTAGATGTCACACTTAGAGCACCAGCATGCTTTGTGGGCCCCACACACACTTAGCCACTCACTAAAGACTAGCCATCAAAACAGAGGAGCTGGGATAACAACACACACAGAGGGAGTGTGATGTAATTCTCTGATCAGGGAGCAGTTTAGTTACATTATCTTGCATATAAAATAGTTGTTTGCTGCTACATTCATGTTTAAAATATTGTTTACAGCATGTATATATCTTGATGACCATTAATTAAGTAATAAGCATTATCTTCTAATGTAAGATACTTTGCACCTCAAATATTGGCATATCGCCATAAATAACATTATGAATGGTCGCCGGGACGAGACGAAGGGGAGGGAAAAAATAAACAAATTAGCATGTCGCCCTGCAAACTAATTTTGTGTTGCTGGGCGACAGTTCAGTCTCATGTAGGCTCATCAGCCAAATGTATTAAATAAACTATTCTAAATATGTTAACAAATAACAAATACAGTATATGGCGCTTGTATAACTGTTTAAAAGCAATATCACACGCAAGGTTGTGCTGTTGCGGCCGAGTACCGGTGGGGTGATCCGAATGGATCACGGCCCAACTACGATCCGTTTCACCACTAATATTATATTTAATTTCCCTCCATTTCCTTTTACTTGAAGGAGTATATTGGCCTCGTAATTTATCAATGGTGAGGAAAATATTAGAAGATGTAAATGTTTACGGTTGTTAGAAATCATGTGGAGAATGTCAAACCAAACGTCTTGATTGATCTAACAGACAAAGGGTCAGAGTTGTCCTATACAGCCTAAGGTAGCTCAATGTAAATGAGTAAACAAATAAAACAAGTACCATATTGTTTTTTAGATCTAGAATACAAACATCCAAGACCTACGAATGTCGTGCCAAGTATAGCCTGTACATACAGTTTGCTACCTGATGTTTTTCATGACATCAATACACCCAAGTGTTTTCCTCTTACTGTATCCTCTTATACATTATCTGAAGAATCATAGTCAGTGGTGTTGTCTGAACCAGCTTTCAAAACTGGACCTGTCACCATGTGCTGAGCCTAGTCTACTCCACAGGGCTCCATGGTGAGAGGGTATAGCCAAAATAATTTCACACAATTCATCTGTGTGAAGTTGGCTCCCCGCATTAAGCTTTCATTGAGACAGCAAGAAAGCTGAAGGGGACACAAAGAACAGGAGACAGACGAGGAGGTTCTGGCATGATATACCCCTGGGACAGCAGGTTGTCCAGAGGGGATGAGGGAAAGGTCTTAATCTCTGGGCATTCTTGTCACATGTTGACTTCAGTGTACAGCCAGCGCTTTTCACTACTAGACTATTAATCTACCAGTCTATTCTAAATGCAATGAGGTGCGGGTGCCTCTGCAGTTTGACATAATGAAGGAAATAAATCACAGACAATTGCAGACTATCATAGTCTAAACATATAATACTTTTTTCACCATCATGTTGATTCCTTGTAAACATAAACAACCTGCATAGCGCTTCTTTGCTTCTCTGCCCATATGTTGAAGATGCCAGGTTAGGATGTGTTCATGAATTAACAAGGACTATATGGACATATAATAGTGCCATATGTTCTATATGAATTGAATATGAATTTAATAAAAACGTACATTAGCACTATAACAACAGTGGTTTTACTGTTTTTTCCTGCATTGTAATGTAGTAAAGTTACTGGTGGTTACATGCACCAATGGTAATGTACTGCTCGGCGACAAACAAATTATTATAGATTACCTGAAATGAGCATTGGTAATTGGCCTTATAACTTCTTTCACTGCTATTATATGGTCTAGATCAGGGGTTCTCAAACTTTTCAGCTCGTGACCCCCCAAAATAACAGTGCCAGAGACTCACAACCCCCACTATCCCCAGAGGTGGTAGAAGAATAACAGCCATAATATTATTTGATAGTATTTTAATACAGGCTAGTAGCAGCATACATCAAAGTAATGTATACATTGTACTACTACTAACAATTATGGCTAAACAATGCCATTTCAATCATTTTAAATTGTTATTTCAATTCTGAAAATCATCTTGTGACCCCCTCCTGTGTCTCGCGACAACCTGGGGGGTCCTGACCCCCAGTTAGAGAACCATTGGTCTAGATGAGCTTGGCTACATTAATTCAATAATCAAAAATATATACCACATATTAATTGATTTTACAAATTGCTACAGCCTCACTTATAATTTATAGAATGTAAATGTGTTGCTAAATAATAATATCAATATTGATTGAAAACTGGAAAAATAACAACAAACTGCTCATTACAATAGGCATGCCTAAACTCCAACATAGAGACAGACTTTTGACATTTCTGCATGGGTAGACACACATCAGTCTCTCATGTCAGTGCACCCGACATGCACAATAAAGAAGCTTAATTGAATCAGCAGCCAGACGATGCAGTATCTCTCCGGAGTCAATTTCAATGGATAAACCTGGTGACTGTGTGCCATTACCACCGAGCTGGTACTCTCAAAGAAAATCCCCACCACTTACTACAAACCCACAGGAGAAGCTCTGGAGAACAATAGTCTCCTTGAACATTCCCCAAAAAGGTGACAATGTTGTCACATTGTGAAATGTGGAAATGTCAATGGCTGACAACAATATAAGTCAGTGGTGGAGGGTAAGAATGGGCCGTTTAATGTTAGGTGATGTGTAGTTTTACCAGGGACCATCAACAATGCCTGCCAGTATATCGTATAGGAATCATAACCTTCACAAAGTATAAAAAACATCTTCAAAATTCTTTAAAGATGCTGTAGGCTCAGATTTCAGAGGTATAAATTGAGTGAAAATTGTAAAAAATGTCAATACAGTAGGTATCCCTCAGCTATCAGTGAGTGAAGCTACCCTGCCTCCATATAAATCTACCTTACAAATCTACCTTGCCTGTCAATCATGTTAATGTGCACACAAAGCTTCAGGTATGGTGTATCACAATGGCAGACTAGCAGGCTCTTGAGGGAGGGATCAAAGGATGAAGGGGTGAGTTTTGAGTTGTTGATATTTGACTGAATATCTGTCTCTCTTCCCTTTATAGTATAGACCACATTGCAACTCTCAAATCCTATAGCGGCTTTACATAGCTGTACTGTATTTGTAGATGATGACAAATTACATTTGTACCGCAACAACAAATAACTGCCACACCAAATGGCATCTGCTGAAATATAATTAAAATGTATTATACAGGCAATTATAAATCAGGCCTATAGTGTTCTTGGGTGGTTGCTGTTGAAATTGTGAACAAATCACTGACTATGTAGCAAAGAGGGAAAATGTAGCTTTGCGAATCAAAAAGAAATGCCTCTTAGCGGGTATAAGGAGAGATGAGGAAAGAGCAAATTACATGGTTTATACATTTGTGCTAGGAAAGTTCCCATTTCCAAATATCCCTGTGAGAAAATAAATGAAGCAGCAGCATTTTAAGACATACTGTAAGGGCATCATTTCTACTGAGCTTAATACCCATCCAATGCTATCCAAATTACTTCATAAATGAGATAAATTTTATTTGCAAGTTGCACATTGAGGGCTATATTTTAATTATCTAAGCAAGCAGTCCAAAGCGCAAGGTGCAAACTGAATTTAGGGCGTGTCCAAATCCACTTGAGCTATTTTAACGGCGGATAAGCGGTCGGCGTGCCAGGCGCATGGTTCAAAGGGGCTGTACTTACTCACCTCATTGTTTGGCGTAACATACGTTAAACCAATCAGTGTCGCCATTCCCTTTAAAAGTCCAGGTGCGCTTGCATCATGGGTGGAATGCTATTTTACCAGTGGGTTTGTGAAAGTGCTGGAGCAGACCATCTAGGCAACAGAGAGATTCCACTAAGACCCCTAAAATATGTTGATGTAGGCTACACACTAATAATATATCACATTTAACTCTTTTTTAAATATTGTTTTATCCCATAGGTGACACTATATTGATCCGCTGACTTTAGACCAGGTTTTTGCTGGTTAATCACGCAATCACTTTCTGCTGCCTCAAGATAGCATTGAGCCAACAATGCGTTTGACCACACCTTGTTTTTAGACCAACACACCCGCGGGCACTCAAATGGGTGCAAGTACATTTGCTATTTTAACAACGTGGGCATTGGATGGGAAAATAGAATTTTCTGGAAAGAGCAAAGACACTTTGTGCTTTGTGCCGCTTTGCACTGTGTGACGCCCTGAGTGCTTGTTTTACATGATTTCCTTCCTTAAACATAAGCAACAAAATAAACAAATACATTTGACATAAAAATATAATTCAGGTAGTTAAAAGGACAGTACAGTATACTGCAAAATACAGTATACAATGTTTTATGCAACCAGATGTTTGTAAAGGAGGGAAAAAAAAAAAAAAATGATAATGAATGAATGAATAATAATAATGAATAATGTTGATTGTCTCGTAACAATGACGTATCAGAGTCTGGCATACACTAGGCCAGATGTCAAAGTCAACATGTTGCATACATACAAAATGGACGGCCATAAAGACCTGAGGCACTTTGACGAATGCCAAAGTGTCATGGCCAGACACTTGTGTCAGAGAATATCTGAAACAGCAAGGCTTGTGGGTTCTCCCAGACAGCAGTGGTGAGCAATATGCAGCCAACAGTCATCCAAAGAAGGAAAAACCACGAAACAGGGCGGTTTTGGGAACACAAGACATATCATGCACAGGGACAACACACCAAGTCATAGAGCATTTTAATGATGTTAACGGGAGCAATGTGTCGCAACACACACATTTGTGTGTATCAGTCTGTGCAGCCACAGACTAAATGGCCCATCCTAACCCGATGAGCCAAAACATTGACCTGACAACTCATAATGTTTTAGGTGATTGGTAGAGCGGGTACGAGACCACATTCTTGAACACTGATAAATAATAAAACAACACAAAAATAAATAAAACCAATTACAATTATACAGCTATGTATTACTAGCCTTTAAATGATGCTTGGAGCATTATAAGACAACAAATGTTGTCAGGCTGGATTAGATAATAAGCTATGACAGGTATGTCTGGCACAGTGGTTTATCTGGGCTTAAATTCAACAGGGAGACTTACGCTCAGTTTTAATGCTAGCACTGCACAATATCGATCTTTCCTGTGTTATAAGCTGTGAGCTTGAAAGAAGCATACCAGATACATTTATATTGTCCTTACAACCTCCCCCGCATGAGTCAGTAGTTCTGCTAGACCGCTATTACTGTCAAATATTGTACAACCAAAATCAAGCTGATATATCATTAGGTCTATTTGGGACATAACCATTTGTAGTAGTGTACTGATGCTATCTTGAAAATGGAGAAAATACACAGTGCTTTATCTCTCCAAAGACACATTTAATTATTGTGGTGCAAAACACGGCCAGTACAAATCACATGGTCGCACTGAATAAATTGCTGTACTTGGTGATAAAAATGCTGCCTCGTTTAAAGTTATGACAACAAAATGCATTCTGCCATTAGCAAGGCTGCTCATTTGTCATTGTAAGAACACACAAGCCTGTGCACAGTGTCCAAAGAGTGCATGGCCTTTAAGAGTCTCACATTAGCCTGTTGTAGCAAAAGACAAGGCATCTGGCTTGTCTTAATCCATCAGAGGCACTGTTGGAACAACATCTAATGAGGGCTGCAAAGTATGCTTTCTCCCATTAATAACGGCAATTTGCCCGGATGCAATGAGAAAACAAAACCCAGCCAATGATGGACCAGCCCAAAATGTCTGCGCTATTGTGCCTTGTGATTTATGGCTATGGCCAACCTTTGCTTAGATGTCAGTGCAACTGACTGTATGAGAAAAATGGATGTCTGAGTTTCTCGGCTGTCTTCCCTCTTTCCTCTTCCCTCTAAGCAGCATAAACTTACAGCTTATTTGTGGGTGTCTGAGACACATTTAAGCATTATCATTCCCAGGAGGAGAAGGGCTGAATGAAAACACCTTTTTTATTTTTTTTATTTTTGTTTCATAAGGATTGAAAATATATGCAATGTTTTATTTAGATACATTTTAGTATGGGGAGAAAACACATTAAATATATAACGCTATTCTAATGTAGCATACTGAGAGATGCTTGCAGTTTTATTTATTTCGACATAACAAGTTATGACTATTATTTTTATGACAGCAACAGGGGTGGGCTTTATTTATTAAATGAAATGTGTATAATAATAATCTAAAATACATGGAGCTCATGTATTTTTTAGAATATTTTGATCAATGAACAATTATTGTATTTGGTAGTTTATTTTAAAATACATGTTTATGTTTTGACCCATCTCTGTACAGCAGTATATACAGTGTATGAATTTGCTAATTTTGTATCGTCTTGTCCTTATTGAAGAATACTTCTACTAATTGCACAGTAATGGCAGGTGTGGCTGATTCGGAGGATCAGCTGTATGAGAAATTACGCACATCAGCCATATGCTGTGTGTTTTTGGCATGCTGTAAGCACGATATGTTGGGCCGAATCAGTCGTCATTTGACACACTGAGCAGGAAAATGACGGCCAATAGATTTGACATTAGAGCGGCGAGCGCTGACAAATTTCTGACAAAAATTCAGTCGTGCATCATGTAGTGTCAGCATTGATGCAAGACGATTTTAGTGATATCATCTCAGAACCACATTGTTGACAGCAGCAGAATGGAAGCGAGCTTGTGGAACTGTGGCAGCAGCAGCAGACTCTTCTGTTAGCTAATGCTAAAAACATGAATAATAGTTTACCTCCAACTTTTTTTAAATTGCCAAGCCATACTGTCAACAACTTGCCAACTGCTTTATTGTCTTAATATGTCGACGTCTTCTCAGTAGACTGATGCCACAATTTCATCAACCCTTTACATCCTTGAACTTTAACCAGACAAATATGGGAGAACATGCTCCAAGTCTTCCGGGGCGGAATTTACTCTTGTTGCAAAGAGACAGTGCCACCAACAGCCATCAACCAACATCAGTGCTATCACAGAAATCATAACGTAGTTATGAGTAACAAGGTGTATACAGACAAGCTGACCTCATATGTGCTATCACACTACTGTACGTCTGGAGTCTATGAGGTGCTGATGTATGCTGCTCACGAACAAAATATGTGCCTGTTGAGCAGGTCGGGGTTTACAAACAGGATGCTGGGAATGAACGGATGTGTATTTCAATCAGAGTGATGTACTGTTGTTAATGACATGCTTCAGCTTCGAGTGTTGCTGGTGTGTTGTAATCCACCGCACTCACACAAACCCAATCCAACAATACAGGATAGCAATCAACAGGAGCACTATCAGGTCCTTATCCTGAGGAGCCATAGGTGTGTGGAATTATCTTGTCACCCGTGAGAATCTGAGCAAGTGAGGAAATGTAGTCTGTATGCAGCACACTGAGGATAACCTATGACCACATCTGAACTCAGCGTCTGAAACCACCAGCATAATCAGTTGATAATTCAATGACTCTAGCAGGATACAAAATGTCCTTGAGAAAACCTAGCAAGCACATCCTAATGAATATGTTGGACCTGCATGGGCTATACTGTGCCATTGACCTCTACAGCTGATAGAATTCTTACCTGTCTGTATTGGTCTGTGTGCTTACAAGTGTACACTTTTGAGAAACAGTGGAAATAAATGGTAAAAGGAAAACTCTAATCTCTCTAGCTCTAGTATGTTAACAGCAAAATATGTTTCAGCCTGAAAACTTTAGGCAGAGTCTGTCATTCTTGAGAACACATTCTAACTTCAAACTCAAATCAAAACAAATACACATTTCCTTAATGCCATATATAGTGCTCTGTCAGAAGCTTTGCATCACACATTGCAATGGCTAGGGCATTGTTGATGTAAGCGATGTTCACCAATTTGTTTGTTCTTATTTACAGAGCCAGGGCTGTGTAAAAGTATAATTTTTTTAGCACGCACACAGAAGCTAGCAGAATGCGAGGAGATTTCGTATTTGGTGAATATAACAAAGTGTATTAGCTTAGAATCACAGACTATACCTTTATAGAGATAAAGGCCATCATAATACTAGGGTTGGGTTCCAATATGATCGATATATACCGGACCGAATGAAAATGCATATTTTGGTGCCTCATTTCGGTGCCACTAAATAATGTGTTTTTTAGCTCCGTAATATTATCTGATACTTACACGCGTCACTGGGCAGGTACACTGGGCATGTGCATGCCGGGTAAACAAAGCATTTTGTCAGAACATTTAATACTAAGAAGAAACAGCATGGCGAAAATATATATATTTTTCCTCCCCTATCATATGCCTACAGTATATGTTTACCTGTAATGCATGCTGGTGTGCAAGCATGTTTGCACTGCAAAAGACGTTCAGTCATACCTTTAATTCTTTTGATCTAGAGACTGTAGCTACTGTATACACTGTAACGGTGAACTCTTTTGTGCCAGAGGAAGACGTCAACTATTATGACTAACGAATCTTCCCGAAGAGCAGGCCTTTATGAAATGGTCAACTGAATACAGTGCCCGGCCTACTGCACAAGTCAAGAGTTTACAGTACATGTTATCACAGTGCTGCAAGTAACATAATATGCAAAACACAGACAAGTATGAACGTGGATCGCTAGGCTTGAGGTCCCCTACGACAGCAATGCTTTGATGAAACTGCTTTGATTAGCCTTGATACAATGCACATCAAACAAGAGAGGATGAAAGATTAGATGTTACAATGGCATGCCCTTCAGTTGGGTGAGTCCCTGTGATGACTTATGTGTGTGCCCTTCAACTGTTTGTACAGTCTTATCTGAATCCAATCAGTAACTTCTCCAGTTCTCTCACGTTACTGCCCGTGTGTGATTCGCACACACATTGTTCACACAGTGCTTGCCATTGGTAACCACATGCAGCATGTTGAAATGTTCTTTAAAACACACTATAGGTACTACTGCATATCTTTATTTTAAAGGACCCATTCCATGAAAACCAAGTATTTCTAGTTGTTTTTGACATTAGCCATGTCGATGTGACATGGACAAGTGCTTGGCCTTTCAACATGCACTGTTAGCTCCCTGGTCTGTATTTGCCGTAAAAGGCGGAGAAACAGGCTTATCAGAATAGAGTGCGTATTTTATAGGGGTGTAACGGTTCACCAAATTCATGATGCGGTTCATACTGTATGTCAGTTTTTGTGCAATGGTTTGGTTTTTATCGCGGTTTTATTTGATTTTTTTCCCTTTGAGCATTATGATCAGGGAATTTTTTCTGCCCTTGATTACATTCTGTAGAATAGTCTTCTTTTTTCGGAGGGACAGGGCTTCTGAGGGAGCACCCTATGGCAATGAACTATGATGTGTTTTTGTATTGATTGAGTTCAAACATCAACAACCAGTCTCCACCTTTATGGTTGGTTAATTGTCTACGCAAGCTATGTGGACGCATCAAGCTACACAAGGAGGGTTTGACACAAAATGGGTTGTCCTATTTTTTGCAAGTACGCCTGCCATTTCACCTGAAAAAGGCTCAGCGCACCAACTCACACCAACTGACTTGGTTGGCTTTTGCGTCTGCATAGCTTGTGTAGACTATGAACCAGTCTTTAAAGTGATTCTATTTTGTGTTTCTTTGTTGTCATTAGCATAAAGTAACTTGGCTGAGAACACACATTAACCACACCATCCTGGCATTAACTCTATATGAGAAACAAAGATGGCTACGCCTTCAGTTTGTTGTGCTCCTATTGCTGTGCTCGTGATAAAGCACTGCATGTTGTCTGATGGAAAGAGGGCCCAATGTCTCCAATGAGAAAATGCAGAGGACGGTTGCTGGTATAGCGCAAATACTCCCCGAGGCGAAGGGAAGTCAGAGCCTGCACACACACAATGTCTGGGAAAATGACACATACAGACATGTCTAGCTGGGATTACTCAAAAAGCAATTCCTGCACATTCTGGAACAAATATACCATTAGCGTGTGAGTTTACTCTGGAGATACGCCTGGCGTCAATAGCATACAAACTGTAAGGCCAAACGTAATGAGTGCCATGTTCATGTGTGTGTGTGTATTACCAGCATCTTCTACACAGGAATGGAGGGGAAAAGAATAGTTTGGCTTAAAATGGAATCTGGGGAAATCAAACATTGCCAGTATGAAACAAAGTTTCAGATCAGTTGTACATTCTTTGATGCAGTTTCGGCATAGCAGATCAAAAAATGGAAACTTATACAAGAGAAAATATAGAAGGAAAAGAACATAAAAGCATAACAGAACTGGCTGAAACACCAAATTAACCAATATGAAATATTATCCATCTGAGGAAAGCAGCTGCTCTCTCACAACCTTATATAAAAGTAACTTCATATCCTGGCATGCATATGTTTCAATTATGTATAAAATAGCAATGTGGGAATTCTTATTTTTAAGGAACATAATACAAGAGCTCTATTTTTGTCCATTGTTTAGGAATGGGCATTTAACCCATTACCAAAAAGTTTAATCGAGAACATCTACAACACCTCTCTGTGGCCAACCCAAATCATAGAGATTAATCCTGGCCATGAATCACTCAATATACCAGTACACACACACAATTCTGTACTGTCTAACCAAAATACAGTACAAGTGATTATACTGTACTGCCAACAATATGAAACCAGTTTTGAACCTCTACAGATAAAATACCACTTTAAACCACAAGGGGAAAAGTGAGCCACTAGCATCCATGATGCCATCAGTCCAACATGAGAAGAAAATAAGCAGCTTTTGCATTGAGGGATATGTTTATGTCAATGTTGCATGGGCTCTCCATTATACATTCCCATTGGCTTAAGGCCTTGGCATACTACCAAATGCGAGCACTCGGGCTGTTCCAAGCATACTGATGCATCAGCTATTTCTGTATATAAAAAAAGTTCTTTGAAATTTGCGATATTTATAACTACAATTTTTCTGTGCACACATTGTGTTCCGTGAACAATATTGGTGTAATAATATTCGCTGGAAAAATGTTTTTGTATATGCCTAGAACACTAATTTGTGAGCTATACAGTACATTGCCTTCTGTAATGGGCTTCAGGCTGTCGCACATGCTCAGTCAACACACACATGTCTGGACAGACATGTCACGGACAGACATTTTTGGAGGTGCGCTACAGTCCACGTAATGATATTTACGGCAATATCTACGTCATGAGCACAGTCGCCAAAGCCTTTAGCGAAAATTTTAATTACACCAATATTGTGAATTGGAATCAGCTGTTGTACTACACTTGTCTCTATATGTTGCAGTGTTTTACTGTGTGTAAAAACACATAGAGGTAGCAGTGGTTTGAATTTGCTGTAGTAATATGGATTATAGTCTCATTCATCAAGAGCTCACACATATACTGTACATATTTGTTTATTTTTATATCATCAACCTACTGTATATTATAAATTGTCACTGGCCTTTCCAGTATATGTTTTGTTTGAAGGTGTACACATATCCAGAAGAATATTATTTTAGAGACATATCATATTCATAAAGTTAACTGGCCGCTACTGGTCAAAAGTGTGGTAGAATAATTCATGATGACAAGCACAGGCAATAGAAAATGCAATTTATATTTGCACACTCTGTACGGTGCTGTATATTCAGTATTTCATTTGGCGGACCAAAATGCTTGCTTAGGTCCTATAAATGGCCCTGTCATAGTGAAAAAAGTGCTGACATTAAATCCCAAAGTTCCCCTGGTATTTGCCTTTTTCAAGCCCCTATGATTTAAGAATGAATAATACACTTTATTGCTTCTGTTATAAACTGGTAGAACTGTTTAAAAACTAAAAAATTATTTAACTTTAACATATTGGCACTTCATTATTGCATGGCATCATTAAGCCTTAAATAAATAAATAAATAAATAAATAAAGAGAGTTCATACAGTAGCATAAATGGCGCCATTGTATGTGGCCGGCCGTTTGACGCTCCAAAAGTTGTTTGTAATTTTGTTGTCTGTGTCAATGTTTTTGCAGCGTATTAACGCTCTGCTGGTTTACGATCGCCAAATGCTGCTAGATCTGCGTTTTTCACTGGAAACTACGTCTAAGTTTGATTGGGACGGACAAGAAACTTTTCGCCCCCTTTTCCATACGGATATAC
>JAODTR010014800.1:0-26843 GCA_025399935.1 Amblyopsis rosae
AGAGAGCGAGAGAGGGTCCAGTGTCATCTGTCATTTACTTATTCAGTTTTAGAACAACTAGTCTGTTTTGGGTCAATAAGATCTGTGGACAGATGATATATAATAGAAGATAGATACTTTATTAATCCACTCGAGGATATTCAGGTATCCACTATCCAGGAGCTCATACTGTTAGCATAAAACACAAAAATAAATTAATACTTTGTTCTACACACACATACGCACACACACACACACACACACAAATGCACACTCACACCCACACTACACATTCATTACTGTGTCGAAACCACAGACCCCGGCATGTATACACTTAGACTGATTTGCATACAGTGCCTGTGAGGTATAACACACCACATTGATTTCCTTTGAACTTTGCACACTTGGCAGCATTAGCCTATACAGTACATAGTGTACAGTACAATACGTTGATTCAGTCACTCCAGGCTTGCTTCTCACACGTTTACGGCACGCACAGAGGATCAGCTACACTTGCTGTCCTTATCTAAAGAGACAGAACCCTTCACTTTACACAATAAGGTGACCAGTGGGTGTAAACCTTTTAATCAAAGTACATCCATAGTCCTCGACAACGTCAAGCTCTTATCTGATTCTTGTCAGAGTACAGGACAGAAACTACAGAGTGCTGGGTTGTAACTATATGATGCTTAAAACATTGCTTGCATAAAAATGTGGGTTATGTACTATTATGTGTTACCTAACTTGTCATAGCAATATTGTGTAGTTGAATACAATACACAGTAGGCCTGTGCATTAATTAGATATTTATGATTACAGAATTAAGTGTCTGTGAAGCAGCTACGATTTATGTATTGGTGGAAAGCTGAACAAGAGGCCCATTGTTCCTCTGGCTCCTGAAGGAATTATTTTTGGGCAGCTTGAACATTCTTGAATGAATAACAGTGCATTGCATACTCTGAGGGTTTTAGGCTTGAATGAATTTGGCATGTCATTGCTACTATTCCTACTGTCCATGCCATGCAAAAGCTCAAATAACTTCTGTTGCGTTGCATGAAATCTTTGGAGTGGTGTAAAGTTAATTCTGCGGATGCAACCAGGTCAGAATTCAGACAGTGATAAAGAAGTTTGTCTCGATCATCTATTATTAATCCTCAAGCCCCAGCAGTCCAAAAAGAAACTAACTTATTTAACGTAACCACATGTCGGGATGACGGTAGGGAAGAGAAGCCCATAAACAATGTCAGACTGACTGGGTTGCAGACTGAGATCCACAACTCCGCTGAGCCGATGAAGACTTCAAACACGCCTTGCCTTGGTGAACCCTCGCTTGTACAGGTCTCAAACTTTGTCATTCTTTCAACATTCGCTCCAGTTAGGAAACTATAAGCACATTAGACACGGCACTAAACCAGAGCAGCGGTCTACAATTCAGAGCGATAAAAGAGGCTTTGTGCTAGAGAAGTCACTTGAAAGGGAACTGGCAGCGTCTTTTATGACCCTCGCCTGGCAAGCGTCGTCCTTTCACAGTCATACCCTGAAAATTGCGCTTTCACATTATAATAGCTGAATAAAATGAGACCGAATTTGAGTAGACCTACCGGTACCAAAGTAGGCTACCGGAAGCCATATGGAGCTGATACCACAATTGCTGCTGCTGTTTGAAGTAAGGTGAAAGAAGGTAGACCTGAGCGCAAGAGGATTTCAGAAAAACTGTTAGAGAAATAGGTTGGAATAGGTTTACAGTAAAAGCGAGCCACATTATAGAAAACTGGTTTCTTCATTATAAAGATTGTAAAGAAGGCACATTTACCATGGTAACGCTTCTTTTCGTCTTTAGCCAGCGTGACGGCGATTCGTAACCCGATGCCTGAGGAGCAGCCGGTGATCAGCACTACTTTTTGCCCACTGTTCGCCATGATTTGGCCAGAAAGGTAGTTTTAGTGGTCCTAGCTCCGGATGGTTGCTGCCGCCGGATCACCGGACTTTAAAAACTAAAGCGGATCATGCAACAAACACCATGCGAGTGTCTAATTCAGTCACATGTCCTATCGCCTATCGGTAACAAAAATAAAAGATAAAAATTTAAACATAATAAACGACATTTTATGAAGACGCTCTTAAACATGTTTTTTGACTCTTAAAACTTAAGATAATTACATAATATGAATGTGTGTTGTGTGTGTGTGTGTGTGTGTGTGTGTGTGTGTGTGTGGGGGGGGGGGGGGGGTCAATAAATTAAAATTAAACAGCTCATAAAAAGTATCTACTTGCCATCATTTTGAAGCTTCAATTATAAAACGGCTACATCTCCTCCATATCATGTAAATGTACTGCCATCTAGTGGTACAACATATTATGATACATTTATGTGGTTGATACACATTTCCAGCGGTAGGATTATTGTTCATGTGAAACCAATGTAGGCTACTGTACATGTAGCCTACAGGCAAGTTTCAATATTATTTGATATAACAATTCCTTCAGACATTACCAAGGAACTGCTGAATCAGCCATATTTCGTGTTTTGATATTGGTTTAGAGTAGAAATCCATGTAGGAATCAGTCAACATATATATATATATATATAGTAGTAACTGTTGTTTTTCAGAGTAAATGTTTTACAGACTTAATTAGATGTCTTGCTCAGGGACACCTCGACACTTGGTGAGGATCAAACCAGCGACTTCTGGATCACCTGTCGCCCAGCTCTATGATATAACTCTATATTGAGATATATAGCATGCAATCTATACACATCTTCTTCTTCCCCTTTGTATGAAGACATAATGTGTCCAGGGTACTGAAGTATCCATGGTTACGACGTGTAACACACATGCACTGCACTGTATACTCTACTCTTAGGGACAGTTTTAAAAGGGAAGCCATGGGTTCTCATGTTTTCCAGACTGTACAGTATGTTCCAGGCTTGCTGCACTGATTATTAATGTCTGCTATGACTAAGAGAGGATTTTCCTGAGGGAAGGCATATTCCAAGTACGAGCGGAATTCGGGCCTTATTCAGAAAAGGTCAGCCAGTTACCAACACAACAGTCGGACTGAGGGGACACAATGTTGGCCTTGCTTGGTATTCAACCACAAGGACACATATAAGATAAATTGGGAAAATAGATAACATATGAAATATTTATTTTCTTCGTTCTTTCTCATGCCTCACTCTTTATTTTGAAGACAGCCAATGTCATTTTCCTGCCTGTTACTGTAAAGCTGCTATTTTCTTATTTTCTTATTTCTGAAGCAGCCTCCCTCCCATTCTTCTGTGAAATTTCTTTAGGGTGAAGCACAAAGATAAAGGAGAGCACCAGAGAGATACAGAGAGAGAGACAAAGAGGGGGGGGAGGTGATCATTCAAGTCTGCACATTTCATGCTTTCATCTTGTGCTATTTGATGTGTTAACTCTCCTCCCTCTCTATCTCTCCCCCCGCCCTCTCTCTCTCTCCTTCTCGATCGCTCTCTCCCAACAACACCTCTGCTTGCTCCACCTCCACTGTTACCATTGTGGAGCTGTGAAGCCCTTCCTGCATTCATCCATTCTCTCTCTCTCTCTCTTTCTCTAGCACTGTGCTCAAACCCTTGTCTCTGTTCTATTACCAATGCATTCTCTTTTTTATTCATGTCTAAAGCTGCGCTTATCAAACTGAAGGTCGCAGGTTCACAGGTCCAGCAGAGTACCACTGGTTTAATAATTCATATCATGTGTTCTTCATTCACAGACGCCAGCCTTCTCCAACAGTCAATTTCCTGTGTACTGACTTCCAGGACAAAGATGCTTGTGTATTCTGTAACACAGTACTTTTCTCATCAAATATTAATTTCTTATTTCAACTCATTAAAAACAGATATTTAAATGATAATGCATATTCAATCATGATGAAATCTTAACCATCATGAATACAATCTGTGTTTTATTTATTTGCTCCATATTTTATAACTTGAAAAATACTTATGATATAAAAAATATTTTCAGTTGTCTTTTAGGTGTGTGTATGCGTGCATGTGTGTGTGTGTGTGTGTGTGTGCGTGTGTGTGTGTGTGCATGTGTGCGTGTATGTGTGTGTATGTGTGTGTGTGTATTTTGGCATGGAGTTCAGTAAGCACCATGGCAGGAAATGTGATATCATATTTACTTTCTATTATGCTTATTTGTTGTCAGACCTCCTGTCTAAATCCATTATACAATATCAAATGCAGTAAATATGTTTGTGAAGGTCAGTGTTGTTGGCATCACCCTCATGCAGAAGCAGTAGCAGCTCAGCACCCTCGCAGCATGGCTTAAGGCCAAGGGGTCACTGGAGAGCTTTGCTAGGCAAACATGCTCTCTCATTTATTGATCACCATTCACAGCTGGTCAGTCACTGGTTGTCATGGCTATAAGGGTGTATATGTCCCATACAATACAGCATGGCACAGATTTACCCTGGAACACTTGAGCACAACAGAGATATACAGTCTCTTTGAGCAATTCATCTGAAAGCCAAGGCTGGCTATACCTTCACCATGTGAATGCAGCATTCTTAAGATGTCATCACATATCACATTTGAGAGGGCCATGTCAAGTGTGTGTGTGTGTCTGTGTGTGTGTGGGGGGTGGCAAGTTAGTATAGAAGCAATACTGACACAGTGTGCCCTGCCTCAGTTCTCTTGCAGACATCTCAGGTGGGTTCATCATCAATAGCATCTTCCTCTACTGTGATTGGGGGCTGGGGACCCTCAACCAAGACCATTCAGTCAGGTGGTGTGACACATGACCACATGGGGGCAGCAGCAAACAGAACTAGGGCTTGGCCTGACAAAAGACACAGCAGGTTTTGACTTAAGACAAGTGATGACCTTCAGGCCACAAAAACATGGGCAAATGTGAAGAGGAAATAAGAGAAACGCTGCAATCATAGAGGGAAGACAGAGGGTGATTGCTCTCTGGAGCTGTGGCCAAAGAGCCCTCAGAAGGGCTTCAAGGTCCATGTGCTCTCTTGTGCGTGATGTGCCTTCTTAGCCTTCAGCTGTGTGAAGGAGAGGAAATGGTTTTTATCTGTCGGCCATGGAGTAGCTCCCTGCCTTTTGTTGGAAGTGCAGTTTTCCAGCTTATCCTTCAATGTTTTTACTTCATGAACCCACATCTCCATGTTCAAGAAGAAAGCCACTCTTTTCCTGATTCACATCCTCATAATGTTGTTAAGTTTTATAATATATATATTTATATATGTAGGAATTAAACCACAGAAGATAGCGTAAATAGAGTACAGACTACGGGTTGTCTGCGAGTGGCGAGTGTTGGATGCTGATTGGATATGTGACATATGAACTAATATTTTGGCATACAGCAAGTTGCATCTTTAGTGTGCGTCTTTTCCCATAGCTGAGGTTAAAAACCTAAATATATGGGAAATATGGTGGCAATGGTAATCATTACACACATGTAAATAAATGCTTCCCTTCTGCTGCTTGATGCAGAGGACAGGCATGCTATAAGTGAATGCCGTGTGACTGGAATGTTTGCTGCATCCCAAGACGGGCGCTTTCTGCTCTTTTGTGTTGAGTCTGCTGAGGAGGTGTGGAATGCAAACGTCATTAGAATAGTGGGGAAGAAAGAAAAGAAAAGCTTGTCTGGTGAGTTTTGGGGACCGGGGGAAAGGGGCGTGGGGAGTCTTGAACAAGTAAAAGCGTGAACCAGAAGACAGAAATAAAAGAGAGTTAAGGTTGAGTTGCAAGGACACATAGACAGCTAACCATTCTTAAAGGCTAATGAGCTGGCAACCAAATGCACAATGAAATGACTTCATTAGATAGAAGGTCCCCCTTCACATTGAATGTACAATGCAAGACAAAAGTGACTATGATTATTACATGTGAATGCAGATGGCCTAGTCAGACCAAAAACAAATCTAATGCATTGAAACCTAGATGTATAGCCTATAGCGTTACTTTGCTATATAGACCCAAAAGGTCTGTTACATGGGACTATTTTACATTGTGAAGTCCTGTTAATTAAATGCAAACACAGGCTTAATAGTTTGATCTGTGATAGCTGCAACATTGGCGATTATTGCACATTGCAATTACACAATACATTTAAACGTTTTTTGTGTGTCAGAGTTAGAATGGGAAACTACTGAATTAACTTCCAAACAGGGGAAAAACATTATATTGCGTGTTGTTTCCCAAGCTTGTCACACAAACAACACTTGAATCTCTTTCAGCTAATAGCATTTCTCTTTTCTCTTGTAAAGCTGTAACTCATGTTTCCAAATTGTAATAATTGAAATTACACTTTGAACATAATTATGAGTTTACTATAATTTATATAGAGAAATGAAACACACATTATGAAATGTAATTTAGTTGTATGCCTTTTTCTACTAACATTTTAGCCCCCCGCAAATAACAGCGTTTAACGTAATTGTGCTTCTATGGGATCAAAACACAGTCATGGTGATTTAAACAGACTGTGAAGCAAAACAGTTTAGGATCGTTAGGGGGAGGGAACAGTGCATGCTTTTGAGGTGAGTTTATTTATTTTATCTGTTTTAGCAGCTCATTTAACAGACATGGTCTTTAGATGTTAATTAGCTTAGTCTCCCCTGATGTGAAATTATTATAATTATCACCATACTGCCAATTCTTCTTTGTAGCCTAGACATGGGGGGACATTTCCACCCACTCTCGTGTCACCACACCCTGGCTGAGCAACTGTAATTGCCAAGGATTTAGCAAATCTGAGTGTGAAAGTATGGAGCAAAGGGCCTGATAGCACAGCTCCTTATCCAACTCCAACTCTGATGTGATCCTATACAACCAGACAATCTCGAGAAAAGCAGTCACAGCTCTGTTGTCAAAACACTGTGCCGGAGAGAGAAACAATTCATTAAGATTGACCATCCTGCCATAGGCTATGGTGTGGCATGGATACAAAAAGCGTTATATATGCCTACAACTATTTTTTATATGAGACATTATGATAGACAGAGACAGAGAGAGAGGGAGAGAGAGGGAGAGAGAGAGAGAGAGAGAGAGAGAGAGAGAGAGAGAGAGAGAGAGAGAGAGAGAGAGCAGAATGTGTGTGTGTGCTTTTATTCCCCCTGGTAGTATACCAATTCCTGGCACACCTGACATGGATCAGGTGTGTGGTGAAGACAGCCACACATGAGAGAAACTTCCTCTGCATGATATATATGGAGGGAACATCGTCAGTAGTGGGCGGCTAGTACAGTAATGCTTTTTCTCTATCACTTTCTGTATAGGTGTGAGTGTGTGCGAGAGAGAGAGAGAGAGAGAGAGAGAGGGGGGGGGGGAGAGACAGATAAAGTGTAAGTTGAAAGACTTCATACAGTTCATCAGGATGTTACCCACCAGATTTGTTTACATTTTGCCCACAATCAAAAAGCCTCCAGTACCTTGGCTCAATGCCGCTATTTCTCCTGTTTCCTGCCATCGCTTTGATTGATTTTTGAGCAAATCCTAATTTAAGACATATTATTAATCATCAGCACACACACGCACACACATCATACAGACTTTCATGTGTCACTTATTGAAGACAGATGGCCTTCTCTTAACTCAACATATGGGAAAAATGGTTCTTGCTGCCTCATCTCTTCACAATCCAAAATGTATAATGATGTACACTAATATGCATCACTGCAAAAACGGCATACATTCACCTTAACTTCATTTATTTTAATATGTTTATAGCCTGGTAATCATTACCCTCCTTTTTTCATAGTGAAAGATTCACTGTAGGCTAGTCGTGTCATCTCATATTTTGAAAGAATTGACTACATGTACGGTATACTGTATTACGCAATACACAGGGTAGACTGTATATTATGCCGGAAATCCCTCAACTCAATCCATTATTATTTATAGTTTTGAGTTGAGTCATTATTATAGATACAGTAATACAATTTAACCTCAGAATTTCCAATCATTATTTTCTAGTGATGTAATTTGACGTGTGAACTGGTTAGCTCATCGTAGCTCTCTAACTGTTTTATTCCCCATTTATCATACACAAATATGTATTGACACATTTCAAGAGTCTGTTCTCCATTTGACTTTGACATTTTTGGCTTGACAGTTTGCGTTGTCTTGTCGTGTCATGTAATTCAAACTGAAGATCAGAACCCATGCAAACTCATTCTCACACTGATTAAAATAACAAATACTGTTTGGCTTCATGAAACAGGTCTGGAAATACTTTGATAACTTCATTTTAACACCACCGAAACTTCAAGGATTTCAAACAGTAATTATGCACAATCACTACTGTGATTTGCAGAACCTATGTAGAAGGGATATTTTAAGATGTGAATATATTCAAGAAAATACAAGGTATTTGAATCTGATAATCTCTGTTAATGAATGACAGAAAAGAAGAAATAAAAAAAATAGTGTCCATATTGAAACAAGTAATAGAATAGAATACAATGTTTGAACAGAAAATTCAATTGCACGCCTTAATGTCATGTGCACTCCACATGTTCTGTTAAAACAGTTTGGACTCTTGAGGTTTAACAGTACTACATAAAATAACAAAACTCTCATCTTATAATGAAAAATATTTGAAATAAACACACAAACACAAAATATGTAAAATCTAGTTCTGTTCATAATGTGGAGCAGCACTTCAACTTAAAACAAATTGCATTCATCTTTTATTAATTACCGTCACGCTGTTTTCTGAACCCTGTGGTGAATTAAAGTTCCCTTCCAAATGGGCTGACTTGGCATTTGATTAGAAATGTCTTGCATGCTATGATGGCTTCTTTGTATAAAATGTATACATATATCAGTGTGTTGGTCTTGTTCCTGTGCTGGGTCAATGAGCTAACATTGCTCTATGTAAGACAAAAGGTTTAGCCAAAAGAGCCATCATGACATAGATGTCTTGTTTGCGTTTTTACTGTGTAAAGGTCAAAGGGTGAGATGTACACTGTCTATAGGTATGGCACAGTGTATGCTGGAAGTATTTCTCACCCAGAGCTCAGACTCTTCAGTGGACTCTTAGTAACTATCTGCTAAAAGATGAATGGAATGTGGCCCTAACGTGGGGTAGCTAATCTGGAATTAAGAAAGTGGAAAATGGGAATTCAGGAGGGGTCTATTGTTTACCCAGTGAACCAACCTTAATCTGTCCATGTCTGCAGGTTTTTACATAGAACATCTCCCTGTTTTTGTAATGCCTTTGTTGCCATTGTGTTGTGTTTTAAGGTTAGTTGACTCATATTTTTTTTCCTTGGGACAGAGATTGTTCCATTAATGGAACAATTGTCTTGGAATAAAAACTCAGTGCTTTTCAATTATATATCATGGAGAATTACAATGTATAGACAAATAATCAATATGATCGAATGGGTGATTTCACTGCTATAATCTTGTGTTTATGTATTATTTAGTAATAATAATACCAGAATCAGATACTTTCTGTAAGAATTAAAGCACATGGTGAAGAACAAGTGCTGTTTGTTTCTTATGAACAAGCACATGTTCTGCCCTCTCTGCTCTCTCAATATATTTGGGCAATGATACTGAGCTTTTGGATGGGTGACTGGATGGAAGGCTGTCTTTCTTGCTATCTCTGTACAGTATCTTTCATTCTCTCCGTTTCTGTGGTTTAAGAGCCAGCCCGCTGTATTTCCCGACCCCCAGGAGAAAAACACATTTCAGATCCCCTGGCCATTGAAGCAATGGCCTGTCAGCACCTGGACTCCAGTAATGTTATCTTTATAATATTCTTTCAGTTAGATACAAGCTCTTCACAAGACGTGTTCTAGATAGTGATGATTTGTTCCTGGGCTTTCTGCATGTCTGTTCATCACCCTGAGAAGTCATATGCGCATACTGTTACACATATATTCTTTTGTATTTCTACATTACCCCTATATATATATTGTGCCTGCCTGCTTACTGTACAGCGTAGTGTCCTGCAGCTAAATCATTGGTCTCAGTGGTTTAGCTTACATGGCAAACTGTATGCCAAACAAATCATACAGGGATATCTGACAGTCTGCCACTGACATGGACAACATAGAAATATACTGAATGGGATTATTGTATAACTCAACTGGCCAAATCCTAACACAATTATTTAACAGTAACTGTAAATATTATATAATATCCCACGTTATTAGGAGGCAGTGCATGTCACTGTCTGATCTCTGGAAGCATTCAGTGACCTTTGATCTCAGGTTAGGCTGCTTTAAGACATAATGGTAAGGCTTCTGTCTGAGCAAGTGTTGTTAAAGCAATGGTGGAGAAAACCTGCCCATAGAAGTAAGATCTCCTTAGACTGGCCAGTAGGGCGGTAACACTGGAGAGTTACAGTGAAGGTCAAATCTGTGGCACCCTAAATATCCTGGAGGATCTCAGATCAGATCTTCACTTTCAGGTGTAGGCTGTACAGTCTCTCTCTCTCAGTAGACTCTCTCCATAACAAATACCACCCTATGTCGATACTCTCTCCATCACAATCATGTCGTCGTCGTCATCATCATCATCATCATCATCATCAATAAACCAATCGATCATTAAACAATCTATCAATAGCTGTGCTTAATTTGCTGACATCATATAACTAAAGCATCGGATACACTATTATCCTTTTTATATAATTTAGTTTTTTGTCTAAAAACTGAGAGGTTACCGGGGAAACCTTAAATGACTATTAACGATTGGCAAGTGAGAGCTAACAAATGATCCGGGCTAATAAACTGCTTACGCCACGGGAAGCGGTGATTTATGATGGAGGACACGGGGACACTCTCCTCCACCATTCAAGGGAGGGGTGACGATGAGGAGCGCGAAGGGGAGGGAGGAAGCCTGAGAGAGGGAGAAATTGAATGAGAGAGACAGAGCAAAGTTAAGTGAAGCCTCCAAAAAAACTTCTTCAACAAGCATTAACTGAAACTACAGATAGTGCAGGCGCGTCGCCGGTTTGTTTTCCTTTTCTCTACGCATGGCTGCTTAGCTCCATCGAACTTAAAATTGCGTTAAAGTTCGGCGGCGGATGCCGAGGGGGTCTCCGCTTGGAAAGATGGATCACTTAATAAGGACTCGAGCGTGCAGGAGGATATCTATTTTTTTTGTTATCCTGCTACACGCAACAACGGCACATACTGGTAAAGTATAGGCTACATAAACACCTGCCGAGAATTATATGATTTTACAGGTTTAAGATGCGAGAATGTGTACGCAAAAAACAAACAAAAAAAACCGTCCTAATAAATAATTTTGCATTCGTCACGTTCCCCCATTGGATGTATTTTATTTTGCTGTTTAACTTGTGGTGGTGCTGCAGAAGGGGTCATTTTTCACATTGGATGGAATACAGCAGTCTATTTATTGACGCTTGGTTCAAACCTGCAAAATCGAAATAACTTTTAGAATATTTAGATTTGGAATAGCCTAGGGCTAGGCCTGCAATAAAACGTCTGAACAGAAAAATGACTGCTGATAAAAAGATTCCTATTGCGCATCATTGCACATATGGATTCCCTTATTAATATCTTGCATAATATAGACTACATTTGTGATAAACAACTGAGGTGCAGGTCAGATGTGGCAATATCGGATTTCTGCCATCCCCATACTGTAGAGTAGCCTTGCTAGACCTTAGGAGTTCTATGATGTCATGGATGTTATAGAGTTTGCTTGTGACCAGTGTCGGTTTGCTGTGAAACGGCTTAACGTTGGCTTGGGAAGGAGGTGAATGGTTGAAACACTGACCGAACTGAGTAGATTAAAATTCCTGTCATGGATCTGCTTAATGTGCCAACACACAGGCCTAGCTTAGCACTAACACGAGTTATGAATATCTTGGAAGCTCATGCAGATGCACATTTTATTCCTGGCAATTACAAAAGTGATTACAGGTCAAAACTGAAGGCAGCAGTGAGCCAACAATAAAATGTAATGTATTCACTAGACATGGAATTGGAGGAGAACTGGAAGTCATTTTTCCAATAATAATAATATGTCTTCATGACAAGGGACTGGTCTGTCTGTGATAGTGTCTTGGTGTGCATTTTACTGTCCACAAGAACACCTTACAACACAACATATGGGCTTTTGGCCTTGTTCAGCTGATATTGTCGCAGTCAGAGTTGACTATTCCCAGGATAAAATCCAACATGTGTGTGATGTGTTTGTTTGATTTAGCTCATTCCTACAGTATCTGCCACCCACACTAGAGTCTGGGAGTGGAGACCCCCGATCAGAGCGATAGGCCACGCCCTGTGGCCATGTCTGGTCCAGGGTGACGCACCCCAACAACAGTTAACTCTATGGCCACCAGAAGTGCTTAAAGATGCCTAATTTACAAATGCATGCCCGTTACGGCTAACTGGGCTATTCTCTGGAATTAGTGGGGAAGAGGTTAAACAAATTACATACAAGTGCGATATTTGGTCCATTGCATCCTCTAATGAGGGGCTGCACAGGGGCTGAGATTAATGGGGGAAATTACTAAAGCAAACAGTCGATCTGAAATGGGAGTATCGAACACCCAGCTGTTTGCTGTGTGTGTGTGTGTGTGTGTGTGTGTGTGTGTGTATGTGTGTGTGTGTGTGTGTGTGTGTGCGCATGCGCGCAGGTGTGTTTTACATTCGTGATTGGCTTTACACATACATACAGGCACTGAGAAACTAGTGCAGTTTAGTTAGTACAATGTGCGATGATGTGATGTTACTGCTATGTATAGTACAGTATACATTAAGCTCTTCATAGTATTCTCACAGCTGGTTGTCTGTGTGTGTTTTGGAGAGATGAGAGATCACTTTGTAGTCATGTTTGATTACAGGAAGTGAAACATTCTTGCACCCTCAGTTTATACTGTAATCTTTAAGCCTTTTTGCCTTTCCAAAATGTTCCCTCTGTTCGTTCTCTTTTCTTTTAAGTGCCACTCAAGCGACTCAAAAAGAGTGTTTATTTCTACTTGTCATTTGTACTTTACACCCCAATCCCCCCTTAGGAAGGACGATTATTCACATACTCACCCCTTCCATTTGTGTCTCATTTGAACTATTTGCCAACACTTAGCTAAGCTTGATTCCCATTGGCTGGTGCAAGCGAGGGGCCCTTATTACCATATAACTGTAAACAAGTGGCAAATGTAGCCAATGGATGAAGCAGAAACTGCGTTCTGTACAGTGCTTCTGCTGTCTGCTGTTGCGATGACTCAACGTGTTTTTCTGATTTAAAGGTGAAACGCAGGGAGACTTCAGAGTTCTTTTGCTGTCACCCTGACCCGCTGATGCTGCTGAGGCTGCAAATGTGTCTGCTGGCCGCTGAAGGCTTTTGGAAATCCTCCAGCATTTATTATGAAGAAATTATGCTTACAGTACACACACATCGTGCATGGAGCCTGTCCCGGTCTATGGTGTGCAACAACATCTGGCCTCCAGAAATGCACCAACCCTGTTCACTGGATGCCGTGAGCATGTGTCAGACATGATTGAGAGGATGTCTGTAATGAGCGGGCATCCCCTTTCTAGCATGTTCTACCTAACATGTTATCCCAGGTTATGAGTAGGAGTGTAATGAGCCACATACAGTATTTCATGTAGAAGTCACATTCATTATAACACTACATGTTATACTACAAGTGGAGTTGTACAGAAAGAACCAGAGGCTCTGTTCTGCCTGTCTGTTGTGTGCGCAACTGTCACTGATTGGCTCAGGCGCAGTGCGCATGTCTTTGCTTGTCCGATAGGATATTCAGACGTGAGACGAGCTTGTGTTTGTGTGTAATAGAGAGGAGCTTCGTCGCTACACAAGCACAAAACCCTGGCTCCTTTTTTTACTGGAAGCAAAAGCTTTTAGAACTGCCCATAGGGATGTGGCCAGCTGCATGCTATGGGGAGTTACTCGAAAAACATGAATGAACAGAACCCCTAAGAGGATACGAGCACGTCTGTGTATAGCTGTTTGGCAGCTATACACAGACGTGCTCGTATCCTTTTAACACACGCACATGCGTGCAGGCACACACACACACTGTGGTAGACGGCTCCATGATGCATCTGAGTGACAGATGAGCTATAGGTGTTAGGTCATGTGCATGCATGTTTGCATGGATGCAGGTCTAACCCTCTGCCTTAGGCATGTATTTATGCATTCATGAGGAATTCTTGTGTGTTTTGTGTGTGGTCGTGTGTGTGTGTGTGTGTGTGTGTATCCAATTCCTGGCCAGACAGGGGCGTTGATGGGCAGGTGTTTTCTCCCTGGGCTAAGCAATGCTTGGCCTGCTGGTCTGTCATGCTGTTTGCAAACACAGAGTATGATAAACTGTGGAGATGGACAGATTTTGGACTCATGCGAACAGCGGGGAAAACATCGAACCCTGTATCCCCAGACGACCCAGTGGCGACACCCTAACTCCCAGAGACCCCGAGCCTTAGCGGGAAGACTTTTCCAATGGCTACTGACATATATTCAGTCTCCTCAACACATTAATCAAGGGTTCTATTGCTACGTGTTTTGATGCAGAGGGTAAATTACATGTTTGGAAGTGTGTCTGTCTGTGGATGTCATTTGTGTAAAGAGAGTGTAGACTTTGTTACAAAAGGAGCAACAATGAGATGCGTTGGATATACACACAATATATCTTTGTCCTCAACATACCGGATGATATAGCAGCAGCAGCGGCGAGGGGTTTTTGCGGTGCGGCGGATGCATTCTGCTTGGTCTCACACACAAACGCTGATTTTGATTGGCTCCCAAATGCACGATGATAACTGAAAGCAGACCCGGGCCCTGTAGGCCAATCATCGTGATATCACCTCCACCCTGTTCACATTCTTCCAGCCCAACACATTCGCCCGCCTCCATAATGTAACGTGCCACGGGCGTCATGGCCGACATTTATGATACACTCCCCACCTCTTATTTTCCATAACCAACTGTTTACAAGAAGAGAGCAGGGTGTTTGACAGATCGCTGACAGACAGAAAGGCCGCAGCGATACAGAGGGAAATGTAGACTAAGGCAGAAAGTACTGGAAAGTACTGTTCGGTGATTCATCTGGGTGTTATTGCTGAGCTGCAGAGCGCGTGGGTTGTAATTCCATAACAGTGTTTTCCAGAGTGTTTTTGTTTTATACCTTTTGTTTGTTTAAGGTTTCTGTGTGTGTTAACTGTGCTCTTGTGTTAGTGCATGGACGTCTGTTTGGGTTCATGCTTGTGTGTGAGTAGCTGTGTTTATGTTTTTGCGGATATGTGTGTGCCTATGTGAGAACAGTAGCAACTGTGTTTGCAACTGTGTTTGTAACTGTGTGTGTGTGTGTGTGTGTGTGTGTGTGTGTGTTGGGGTTTCTCTTCACTTGACTTGCCTTGCCTTTCCTACAATCACACAGCAGTGACCCAGGGCTGATTAGATTAAAGTGAGTCTTCGCGGAGAGAAGCCTCGTTGAAGCAGCTTCGCCTCTACACTGTCATCAGCCTCTCATTACTAATTGCTCTTCACCATTTAGACATTATTATAGATCCGAGGTGGAGGAATTAAATGGTCATGCATTTAAAGGGGATAATTTTTAACCTCTCTTCTTATACTAAAGCGTGCATTATACCGTCCATAGTGAAGCAGGAGGGTTGTAAAGGATGTGACACGTTTGATGTGCAGATGGCTGGCACATGCTGATATGTCATCGTCGCATGTACAGTACGACACTGCAGCTCCCTATCTCCAAGCTTAGCCACGAATCTCTGGGTGCGGGCTAACAATCTGTACGCTAAGCTATTGTAAACCTCTCTGCCCCACTGCTTGTAAAAACTCTTCCCAGGCAATAATGGATTTTCTGTGTGTGTGTGTTGTCAGTGTGTGGGTGGTGCACGTCCAGTGGAATGTCTTCAGAGTCATATTTTGTGCAAACAAATAGGAGAAAGAGAGAACAGAAAAGCCATTATGCTGCAGTCACACATCCAGCATGTGTGAAGTGGCTTGTATGGTGAGTCTGGGCCACAGGGCTCCAGTGCCAAGTGTCACGCATCTGTAAAGTAATTGGTGGCATTTGCAGCAGACAGAGGGCGCGCTGTGCGATGGAGTGGCTACACGTTGAGATGTTTTCTGTCCGGGACAACAGCAGAGCCGCAGGGCACGCATGGCGATCTCACAGGGCAGACATGACGGTCTTGTAGACAAAACGGCTCGGAAAGTGGAAGAGAGTGGAAATGCCACATGAAATATGTGGAATAGCGTGCGCCCGTAATGTATTGTATTGTCACACTCAGCTTTAACATGAACAGATGGGTTAAACCGACATTTTGAATACGTTAGCCTCCAATATTCCGTGAATTATTTTTCTAAATGTTGATAAATTCATCATACTGTGATTTTGGATCGGCACGCTGCATAACACATCACTGCAATAGAGTCAGAGCCTTCCCTTGGCAATGTTAGCATACTAATTCAGAGCAAGTCTGTCAAAAGCGGCATGACCAATAGGCCTATAAGTTGATACAGTACTGTGGAGTTGTTTACAGTACTGTATGTGTTCAATCAATACCCTCGTTAGTCAAATCATCCCCAAACCCATTGGTGATCAATGGTTTCCTTGAAAAATTTAATTTCCTATTCTCCTTACACCAACGAAGGAAAATATACATTCCAAATGGAGGATTAAAAACTAGAATAAAAACTAAAACTAAAAACAAAACCAGTCCTTACCTAGTGAATGCATGCGTGCCCTTGGGCAATGTTAAACCCCTACAGGCTGACCCTCTTTAAATGGATTAGATAAGAGCTGGAGGTCAGCCAAGAGGCGAGAGAGAGCATTACCACACAGCCCAATGACATGCAGGTATAGTGCTTGCTCAGGCAACGTGCGCCGCAGGCAAGGTGTTGGCTCCCATTACGGTGACAGAGATGAATCCAAGGCGGTAAATAGATAGTTCTACTTTTATTGATCTCTGGACACATCACAGCCTCACGTGGCATTCTGCCACTTGCCTGGGGCAGGGACCGGCCCACGGTAGTGTGTGTGTGTGTGTGTGTGTGTGTTGCTGCAGAAGAGAATGAAAACGTTTTTTTCTTTTCCTGACACTTAATTCTTTTTTTCTGGAGGAATTTGTGCTCCTCCTCTCCTTTGTCCCTGTGGCACTGGTGCTCATTTCAGATGCTCTGTGTTGTCCTCAGATGACTCATAGGGGTCAGAGGTCTCTGTCCAAGAAAAGAAGAAAAAGTTTTCCTTCTGTTAAATAAATGAGCCCTATTTAACCGGCATTCATTTTACCCGGGGAAGGTTCCAAAACAGAACGGAATACTGATTTTAAATGTTTATAAATTTTGAAAATAAAATTGCCACAGTGAAATGTCCACTTCTCAGTTAACTTTCTTAGTGTTGGGAAAGTTACTCAGGAATTGTAATGCATTACTAGTTACTTATTTCTAGTAACTAGTAACAAGTTGCCCAACATTGCCGTTAATAATGTCTCAGTTAATAACAAGCACAAATTGGAACTGGCATCTTTGTAATGTAATTACAATGTAAAACTGCATATTTTGTTTCAGGTGGAATTTATACAGTATTTTATATATAAATCATTTAACCCACAGATGTGGATCAATTTAAAGGCACACAAACAATGACAGCACCTTTCTCAGTAAAGGTACACCAGGTTATATACTGTAAAGCCTTACTAATTAAATGTATGTGACAAGTCTGGGGTTTGTCGGAATGGGTCGTCTCTTTATGCATTAGATGGAATGAAATACATCAGGACATTATTGAGTTGGGCTAGTATGTTTTGAGGCTTTGTGGTGCTCCAATTGATGTGCTCTGAGAAACCCAGAGCTGATCTTATCACCTCTATTTCACACTATGAGTGAATTGCGCGCGCGAGAGAGAGAGAGGGAGTGAGAGAGAGAGAGAGAGAGAGAGAGAGAGAGAGACAGATTTGGGTACATTTTATATACTGTAATCTCTGGTAGTTTGTAATCCATGACATTTAGTTTAAATTTTCCACTTTCATGTAGGCCAATCAGAGTTAATGAGGAAATGTCTCATAAACGATTGTGTGTGGGCAAATGTTAATTTGCGATGCTTACCATGACATAGTATCCATGCCCCCGAGCCTTTGTTACTTACTTCTGCAATCATTCAATTTGCTAGGCTTGTTTATGACGTTGTATCATATTGTAAATTAAGCCCTTCGGTCTTAAATGCCAAAGGTTTTTTTTTCATTCCATGCCATTTATTTTGGCAGTAATTCACAGGATAACCTAACCTATTGAAGGCCCCTCACAATGCTCAAAGAGTGAGCTCAGAGCCGTTTCACTGTGCAAATACACAATACCATAAAATGGAACCCGGTGTTTTCCGCAAGCAAAGTCTGGGCACCAGTAAATTCTCCACATGTTTAACAGGCACAATACATGCCATGCCTTGGTAAGAGTGGGCAAAGCTAGGAGGTAATTTAAATTTAGGACGCTCATTTAACATGCCTGGAATGCTAATACTGAGTTTCCCTCACCAAGGCTCCCCTTGGCAGCTGGTTGGAGACTAGTTACATACAAAACTCCTGATCCTGGCTAATGCACGAAGCAGCACATCATCAACAGACATCTAATAATGCGCCTGACTGAATGCAAATAAACCCCCGGCTCATCATCATAATAATGAGAAAAAGGCCTACCACCGAGAGCGCACGTCTTCAGAGCATGTCCACAGTGAGATGCTGATTACGAATAAGCACACTTTGGTGCGTGAATACAAGAATCGCTGATGCGGTACATTTTGTGCAAAGCTAGAAAAAAACTAACGGGATCGAGACAATGTGGCCTGCTGGTGCCGGGGTGGGCTATGTGCAGGTGTTAGCCGGCAGGTGTGCCACAGTAGGATTATGGGCTCGGCTGTGCATCCTATAATAAGCACTGCACAACATAAGCCACCTGCAGCCACTTCTCAAAAGAGCTGTCTCCTCCAGCTCATGAAAGCAGGAAGCTTTCACACTTTATGACCAGTTTCCAGGCACACTTAAATGGCTGCTGCTTGGCACGCTAACAACTAGTATTTAAAGGTAACAACAAAGTGCCCTCAAACCGGCATAGGGCAACTGTAACCACATAGGAAATAGAAATGGCATGGCTAACACCATGCTACTGCAATGTGGTTCCACTTACTGTAAAATATAGTTCTTCACTCTTATAGTTGAAACTGGGATCCACAGTAAATAAGACAATGCTACCTATATATCTATCGATGTGAACTACTGTATAACTATATATCATATCACTCTTCTTTATAATGTAACTATGTTGTTGTAAATACACTCCTGTATCTTATACTGTACATATGGTTACTGTAACAATAGCTTGATGTTCCTTTATTTCCTTCCCAGCTAATCCCATTGATGTTCTGCGGCTGCTGGAGCTGTCAGACAGCATGGAGGGGGTGTCTATGGATGCTGGCCTCTGTGCCAGCAGGACAGACTTGAAGGAGACAGACCTGGCCTACAGGATAGACAAAAGGATCCAGCTCAGCGCCCCCACTAAGCAGCTCTTCCCTGGTACTGCACAGTTAGCTTATAGACCACAACTGCGTAACATCTGATGACATATACTGTATATTTTAGGGATGGGACGATATGAAAAATGAATGTCACAATTGTCCTGGCCAAAATAATTGCATTATTATTGTGTTGGCATAGCATTAAAACATACTGGAATGATCAATACAGTTGGACTGTACATGTGAGTTAGACAGCTTATGTGAGGATATTCATGATTACCCCGATACGATCAGTCAGTCAGTTTATTTATCACAATAAACGATAATATTGTATATCGTCCCATCCCTAATGTATACATATCTGTCTTATCTGTCATCTTCCACAGGGCTTTCAATGCTTTTGCCACCGAGACCTACTGCAGGGGTCTGACCTTTCGTTGAACTGGAAGTGCTAGCCCTGAGCTAGCATCTCCAGCTTCACATGGTTTATATTTCACATCATTATGAGCTTTCACTGTGTGGTTTTTGCAGTGCCACCAGACTTGAGGCTATACATGCTGCGTTCTCGCTACCGTGACTGAACTAAATCGTCTCCCCCTCCCCTATCCTCTCCACGATGCTCCTCTCCTTTAACGCTCTGCTCCTCTCTTCACCTCTCATCTCCTTGCTCCTCCCTTTCCTCTCCTCTCGCCTCGCCCACATTCCGTCACACCGTGTATGCCCTCACTTTTCATTCCTCCTCCTCCTCCTCCTGTTCCCTCAGATTCTCCATTTCCCCAGGACTTCTCCCTGATGGCGACGGTGCGAGCCAAGAAGGACTCCCAGTTCTTCCTGCTCTCGCTGTACGACGAGCATGGCGTGCAACAGTTGGGCCTGGAGGTGGGCCGCTCGCCTGTCTTCCTGTACGAAGACCAGCATGGGCAGCCCACGCCCGACCTCTACCCGACCTTCAAGAAGGTTAACCTGGCAGACGGAAAGTGGGTCGAGCAGCTTGGTGTTTAACTCACATATATGAGATGTCTGCCCGCCTAAGACTGAGAGGCAGTAGTACGGTTGCATAGATATGTACATATAGCCCCCCCCTTCTCCCCACATATAACCATTATGTCACTGGTGCATGTGATTTACAGTGACAACACTTCATACTGTATAGACATGAACTCATGAACTGGAATTGACTTGATTTACTATATAACTGAGGTTTCACAGTACCTTGTGTGTGTATAATCTGGCCTCTGGGGGCTAATCTGGCCTCTGGGGGCTTTGCCAAGTACATATATGGTCAATTGCACCAATTACTTTTAATATTGCATGATTTTAGTTTTAGTTTTCACTTTTCATTGTGAATGGGGGCCAAAACTAGAATTCTGGTCAGATATTAAGCTGGATACGCTACAACTGAAAATACCAGGCTCAAAACTGGAGGTATGAAAATACAGTTCGCTGACATTGCTACATATCACGCTGCCACTAAATACACAGCTGACCTACAGTACTTGACCCTTGAGAAATACATATAATCTGTGGATGATCTTTCAGCCATCTTGTCTCCAGACGTGGTTATAGGTCCTTATCTGACCATCCGACCTGTCTCGTCTTGGCTTTCAGGTGGCACAGGATTGCCTACAGCGTGCAGGGAACGACTGTGAGCCTCTTCTTAGACTGTGAGAAGGTGGAGAGTCTGGCTCTGCTGCGAGGTGATAATGCTGTCGTCAGCACAGAGGGTGTCACCGTGTTTGGGACGAGGCTCCTGGACGAGGAAGTGTTTGAGGTAAGAGCATGAAGACCTCTTAACGTTGGGCCTTGTTTGGAGGAGGTCCATTTTTTTATTGTAGCTTTTTATTTTACTTAATAGGGGTTCTCTTTTTTTGAATCCAAACATTTCAATCCGTATTTTGTTTGGATAACTTCATCTCCAATTCGGACAAATTGTACCTGTTTTAAGCGTTGTGAAGAAGTAACGAAACATGAAGTGATTGGGGTCATCGGCCAATCCAATTCTGCAGGGCTAATTATCCAGTCTAGGAGAGGGGTGGGGGGACAAAGGGCATAGATGAGGAGATGAAAGGAGGGATTAGCACTGTTCAGACATGCCCTGGCCTCATCATTTCCACAGACATACCTAAAAATTATGATGTTGTGGGTGTGTCAGTATCCAGCTATTGGCTATAGATGTATTAATTACCATCTGCACGAGAATTACAGAGTATGCCTGGATGTGAATTTGCATCCGGGAATGTCTTCAAAAGCTTTTTCGTTTCATTATTGATTCTTATGATGACACAAACTTAATCAAAATATGATCTTAATGGCAATTGGCTATTTTAAACCGTTAAGGATAGGTTTATATATGAATATGATTAATAACTGCAGTTGTAATTGTACTACTAGTACTTGTTAGTAGCTCATTTTATGTGCTTCCCATGACAACATACAGTATGACCCTGTGGCATTGGCATAAATCTCTTCCCTGCATAATGAGAGTGACCAGTGTGATGTCCTCGGGCGCCATGTCTGTTCAGCGCCAGGCTTGGAGATGAAAGGGCGCTGGGTGCCCAGAGTAGCCCACCTCTCCGTCTCTCCGGCCCTCGGGGTTCATGCTGAGCCCTGGAACCACCCCTGCGCCCTCCCACCACTACAAACACATAGCTTGAACTGCAGAAAGGCCCAGAGGAATGGGCTATTAATGCTGCCTTTCAGTTTGGGAGTGTTCAGGCGTCTTCACTTTCAGGAGAAACACATGCTGTTATGCTGAGAGCAGGCCTGCTACATTTGGGGCTGAGTCAGTGACCACTCCTTAATAACGCCCATTTTTATCACTGAAGAGGAAACAATAGGTGATATTGTAGTGAAGGTTGATTCATCGTGTGTGAAGAGAAGAGATAATTAAATCCAGATCCAAGCAATAATTGCCCCTCTCAAGATTCGGCCCCTATCCTAACTTTACCTCCGTTGCCCCTCCCATGTCTTAGAGCCGCTCTGTATACCCCGTCCATCTGTGACACGCAAGTGAACCTTTTTCTTTAAGCACTTCCTTGTGGGACTATAAATTGTCCTCTATCACCACTCACCACACTCACTCTCTGCCCCCTCTCCACAATGACAGCCTCCCTGTAAGAGCCCATCTAATGGAGTAGAAGGCGGTAATGGTAATTGCGCTGCTGAACAAGACTTTTCAGACTGTGACCGCTGATAGATTCCATCCACCATCTATCTACCCCAACAGTCCATGTAACTGTGGCGACCGGGCGCATTCGTCAATGAATGTGTGTGCGCGTGCAAGCAGCTTGTGTTTTTGTGCTTGTTTGACATTTGACGTGTACAGTATTTGTGCGCGCGCGTGCGTTTGTGTGTGTGTGTGCGCGTGCGTGCGTGCGTGCACTGTGCGTGCATCTGTTTATTTGAACGTCCAGCATTGTGTGGCCAGGGTGAGGCTAATAGTTCCAGGGGAGACCATGTCAGGCGGCCAGGACCATTCTCAAGCCTGGCCTCTGGCCCTGTGTGTTCCCAGGACCTGGTTCTTGGGGAGGAGGAGGAGGAGACCAGTGTTCCGGCCCAGTTCCCACAGCGTGGGAGCTCAGTGTGCGAGCCCTGGGACTGTGGTCAGCCCCTTATGTCTCTATTGCTTCCAGATTTTGCCTACAAGCGGCTACAGAACACTGGTGCTTAGACTGAGCATTGTGCTTGCATTAGCACTAAGAGCAAACATCAAACTGCCTTGTGGTTGGTCTTTCTTGGCTGCTGTGTGCCCTTCTTACGTGCCACCAACACACTGGCGGCCCAGATGGGATCCACGCACACGGTTTGTTCATGAAGACATGTGGATCCTTTCTGTCTGGATTAGTATTGGAAAGGCAGAAATGTTGTTGGCTCTCCTGACACAGGCATGTTAAGATCCTGACCTGTCAAGCATATCATTAAAGCCCAGCTTTATTTAAATTCCCAGCTCCAGATCTAATCACAGAAACCCACAGTTTCCCACACAGATAATTTAATTGGCCAAGGTTTGTCGTAGACATATTTTGTCTTGGTAATAACCGTGGTCAGATGTTTTCGGTTAGTCACTAGCATCTGTTGCACTTCTGGCAAGTCTGGAGAAACAAAGTACTGTTTCATTACATTGTTGTTGTTTTTTTTTAAACCTTGTTTCTAATAAACATTTGCACTTTCTCTCATCCGGAGAGACACTGGTCTCTAATCTATGATGACTCATAGTAAAGACAGTTGTTTGTATTGGTTGTGCATTGGATGGCGCTTAAGTCAAGGGCAAGCTAGTGGTTCGTCGTAAGATGTGCAGGGCATGCACAAGACACTCTAACACCCTTGCTGTGGTTTTCAGAAGTAACTTTTACGTCCAGCTGTGCACTAATCAAGGAGGTTTGTGTCATCAGAACTTCAGAGGTTTTAGGTTGACTCCCTTTCCAGTGCCACAGACACGTTCTCCTCAGATGTTCCTAGCCATTGTAAATGGGGGATGACTGAGTTGGACACAAGCAGAGGCACACAGCGCATGTTGACAGCGCATGTTTATGGTGCGTGCCAATGGCACAAGTCGATCTAACGCGTGGCCAGTATTTTTTGCTCATATCTTGACATGTGGCAGGAGTGGTAATCGGGCGCAACAGTGGCTCAGTTTGTGCTGTATGATTTCTTCTACTATTGAAAAATGTTCTCTTTCTAAGTTGCTTTGGATAAAAGCATTTGCTAAATGCTATAAATGTAAAAAAATTTAAACAATTGTATACAGTATAATAAGTGTTGGATTAGAATAAATACATTATTCATGTGTGGGGGCTGACTTCAATTACAGTTAATCAAATCAGCTCCTCTCATTCCATTGTTATGGCAAATTTTGTAATGGACAAAATGTCCAGGTACCGGCTAAGACAGAAATGTTTCTCCCAGGAGGAAACTGATGTCCTTGTTCAGAGTCACCAAGTGTGAATTAGGCACCTCTAATAAACTGCCAAGGCTCAGGACATTAGTCGTGTGTTATATTGGATGAGTCTGTGTTCATTGCACCTTCATCTAAAGCCTGGAAACTACAGTACCACACAGCACCTATGTCTGCACTAAGATGCTTGTTTGTTCATGAGACCTGAAGCCATTTGGTCTGAGGAACGATGCCGTGTTGTCTGAGAGCTGGTGCTGAGGTGACTGAGGATGTCCTAAGATAAAACATCACTGTCCCCATGCCCTGTCAGCCCTTACTACTAAATAACAAATCCAAATCGGATTGCCTTTGTTCCAGAGGTGAGATCGAACACTCTCTCTCCTTCACCTTTTCACAATTGCACATGCCCTCTCTCTTATGTTGCAGTCAGAGATAGTGTTCGCTTGTGCCTGACGCTGGCTACTTTCCAAAACCTGATGCAGCAAAGAAGAGGATAGGAGTTAAATTGATAACGACCTCCTGTCATTCTGGATGTTAAAGCAAAATGCAGCTGAATGTTTTGCCAGCCTCTGTTGGTTTTATTTGTCAGCTTTAAACTAGATGTTGGCGGGTGGGGAGAGAGGAGAGACTTGTTGATTTATTTCACCTCTGGCCGCTGTGCCTAATTAAAGAGATTACAATAGGGCTATAATTAACACTGCTGCATCCATCTGAGTCAATTTATTACAAATGCCCAGCTGTTTCTGAATAGCATTTTAACCTGCAGTCTTTTTTATGTTGCGTCGCAGTCAGAGGTTCTTATCATTGAGTTATTATCATCCCTGTCAAATGCCACGGGGATATTTGCATCTAATTTCCATTTATTTTATTTAAACTCTTAAATTTCAGGATATTCAGCAGAAATGTTAATTAAGAGCGGTTTCAAAGCCAGTTGATGCCGTAGAACTGTACAGTGTGTTTAGGTTAGTGTTGTTAGGGCCCAAAGGCTGGATTAAAAAGTGAAAACATCTTGACAAGGGACTGTCAGCAAGTACAGTGTAGTTGGACTCTTCTGTTTACACAGCCTCTGCTAAAACTATGGTAGCAATAGCAGGTGTTGAACCCTGTTTTGTAAATTTTGTGTCAGAATGTATTTGGTTTTTCACTCATTAAGTGTGTTTTGGAGTTATTTATGGGAAATGTTGTTTTTTGTGTGGATCTTTACAATAGTATGTGTTTGCCAGAGTTACAATGCATTGCTGTAATTACTCAATTACTTTTTCTGTGTGTTTAGGGGGAAATTCAACAGCTGCTGATTGTAGAGGACCCTCTGGTAGCAGAAGAGTACTGTATGAACTACATACCCGACTGTGACACACCTTTGCCGTACAGCACCCAGGCCATGGAACCCCAGGAGGTCAGTACCACCACCCAGAGGGGGTGGCTATATCACGCACTGGCACCCCAAACATTTACGCTTCTAGGACAACCTTTGGATACATTATGAATGTAGGGAACTGGGCTGCATTGTTAGCCAGTTTATGATTGGAGATAGCACCGTTGTACCAATAAGCAAGGCATTTCTAACTGTAAGCTGGAGCCAATAGGGGCTAGATATCATGCTCAGGCTGTCCTAGGTAGACCCACTTTGTTGAACCAGTGACTTCTTGGGAGGCAACTAGACTACTGTACTGTTTAATAGCATATTAACATAGCACAACATAAATATTTCTGGTAAGTACTGCAGTGACAGATCAATCCTATATTTTATTACAATCCAACTCACATACTCAGAATGATTTATCACAGAAAGCAGGGATGGGTTTGTCCTGTTTAGTGCCTGGAAAGATCCAGAGCTGGCCTTTACAGGAATACAGTTGTATGCTAAATGTTCTGTATTTCCTATTCCAGAGAAGCTCTAGTGTTCGTGTTGAGACCTTGTCAGGTCTTCCTTGTCAGTATTGGCTGCCAGACAGCGTCGGGCTTGCAGAAGGCCTTGTTTAACTGCCAACCAATAAAACGGAAGAATAATCATGCTAATGAATTGTGTGTCCCGGAGACTTAACCGTACCTTTCTCAGCCAAGAGGAGGTCTCAAGACAGCGTATACATCTTACGTTGGCGTTAGCACACTTCACAGGCAGGCCAGAACGAGCAAGAATTCAAAGAAGGGGCTCCTTTGAAATGCAGCCAGCCGGGAAGCATCCTTAGGTCAGGTTGTCTCATGCATTCTTATGCAGCCCGATAGCTTGCACGCACACGCACACGCACGCGCACACACACGCACACACACACACACACACACACAGCCAGGGGCCTATAAATATATCACAATATTTAGAGCCTCTTTAAGCCCTCTTTGGGCTTGTATGGGCAATGGAATCAATCATGAAAATTAATTACTGTAAATCTGTGTATGTGTGCGATAGAAAAATATAGGAAGGATAAATATGTATGTGTTTGTGTGTAAGAGAGAGAGAGAGAGAGAGAGAGAGAGAGAGAGAGAGAGAGAGAGAGAGAGAGAGAGAGAGA
>JAODTR010014810.1:0-22395 GCA_025399935.1 Amblyopsis rosae
TGGAGATATAATCTCTCCACCTGGTCCTGGGTCTTCCCCGAGGCCTCCTCCCAGCTGGATGTGCCTGGAACACCTCCTAAGGGAGGGGCAGGGGGCATCCTTACCAGATGCCCGTACCACCTCAACTGGCTCCTTTCGATGCAAAGGAGCCAGTGTGTGCACTGCCAGTGTGGGTGGGAAATGCAAATAGTATTCAGTTTAAAGAGAATTCTTTGGACATTTCATTAGAGCATGCATCTTTACCCCGACCACGTAAACGTTAGGCTAGCTGGTTTGTTCGTACATATCTGACTGCAAACAGGCGACAGGTCCCACACTGTGGTAAAAACCCCAATTGAGATGCGTATTCCATATGTATAAAACACCAATTCAGAAAAGGAGAGAAATTCCTCTGTAGGGCATTTAAGGTATTTAAACGACGTAACGGTAGAATGTCATGGGGGCATTTTTTATTAATCGGCATATGCACAGCTACAAATATATGGAGATATTAGTGGAATATTAATTTTCATTAGTCATGTACACCTTAGCAGGAATATTGGCAGAATATTGGTGAATAATGTTATAGTCTCCTCTCCCATACATTTATTTTCAGACAACTAATGAAAACATTGCACAATCATGAACAGATATCAATACATTTATTTGCATTCATTTCTATATCCTGGATAAATAAAATAAAGAAAGAACTAAAACAATCTCAGAGAACTGGGAAAACCTCCAACACACCCAATGACCAGGGGACATTGATGCATCTAAAGTGTAACAGAATACCCCTTTAATGCAGTCTCAGGCACTGTTAGGGACCAACACATAATTCAGTTGCAATGCAATCTGTTCAACACAACCCATCAGACTACAGAAGTCACAGAACTGATGAATATAAATGAGAACCAATGTGTTTTATGCTTAAGCACCTCATACACACACACACTCACACAAAAATAATACAAATAAAATGTTTAGGAAACTAAAAAAAAAACACAGTTTAATCTGTAGAGAGAGAGCGCGACAAAATGAAGATGTATTCCTTGGGGTATGGTATTGTGTTTTATCTTTGGCCCACGCGAGACACACAAAGAGCTGTTTGAGATTCTTAATTGAGTCAACCCCCCCCCACATCACTTTTCTACTTCTACTCTTCTTTTGACACAGCCGATCCTTCTCACAATCTCTCACGCACACTCGAACACGCTCACACAGACACAGACCATCAGCATAACATATGCTGGCAATATGAGAGCAGTCACGTGATTACAGTACTGTACATATACAATGACTTATCTCACACACACACACACACACACACACACACAGCTTGGCCACCAGAGGGGTGAAGTATCAGCCATGTTGCCTAATGAGTTTTTCGGAAGAGGGAGGAGAAAGAGACTTATAGCAGAGTCCAATTCCAACAGCGCTCGACAAAGATTACATTTCTTTGATCTCTCAGGGAAATCAATACGACACTGCCGATCTCGTAAAGAAGAGAGAAAAAAATCCAATTCAAGGGAGAAACAAGCTGGAGCAGATGGTGACATCACAGGAAGTCGAAGCCGGTTTGACACCTGCGCAGTGAGTGAGGTGTGTCACAAGGTGTCGGCTGTGTTGATTAAACCCACTGTGGATATTATTTAGGAGAAAACATTAACTGTTATGGGCTCAACTGTGCTCAACTGGAAAACAAATCAAACGTTCCCAAGCTCATTAAGTGGTTGAGCCGATTAATTTTATAGTACAAACATGTATTTACCGTAGTCAACCACCATGTACACTCAATTAAATCCATACATAGAATAAATGTATAGGCTTACAGACACATTCAAATTATGTTTTGAAAAACATTAGTGGATGAACACAATGAACTCCAAGTTATCGGTAGCACACCTTGCTGTAACTTATCGAGAACTTAACATTTGAGCAAGGAATCTTGAGGTTTAGCAAACGTATAAATCCTCTTTAAAGTACTGTAGAACTTACTGTAGAAAGTATTTTAAGAACTGGGCTGGTGTTTGCCTTGCTCACACATCATCCTCTTTGGGACGCACACCATTTCAGCCAATCACAGAAGAGAATAACAAAAAACCTTCTCCCATGGCAATGGCATGGCGACTGTTGCCACACCAGCGAGCAGCTGAGTCTGTAAAGCCTACATTCTCAGCTTTGATGATGCTTGTATGTTTGCATGGCCCGTGTGTGTAGATGACGTATGCATGCCAAGTGTGTTTAGGTCTTCTAGGACGGAGGCTATGAGTAATGAGCTGAAGGGGCACCATCAGAGACCCACACTGAGCTGAATGCCACCAGGTCAAACCGCAGAGGTTCCATTCCCTCTCTTTCATCATCTCTGCTGCACTCACAGGCTCTCATTGCTTAGCGGGAACCACCATCCATTTGGCCTGGATCAAGTTACATCACCAATCAATCCTCCGCCTCTCCCTCCCTCTCACCTGTTCCTCCGTCCCTACTTGCCATTACAATCACATTCCACTCCCTTACTCACATATATGCAACAGGCAAAAAGGTTGTCCCCCCCCCCCCAATATTGGTCTTGCAACACGGACACACAAGCGAATACACACACATCCATCCTTACAACTTTGGATGTACATATTGTGAAGGTGATTGTTTAAACTAATAATTACAGTGTATATTATTTTAAAAAGGTCTAGTAAAATAGTATTTGATTGTATTCAGACATGTTCAGCTGCAACTGCGCCAATGCTAACCCTAACATGCGCTGTACAGCATATTTCAGATCTCACATTAGTGTACATGAAAAATAAACATTTTAAATATCATACATGTTCATTTAGGTTTTTACTCGGGCTGGGGGAGTCGAAACAAAAAAAAAAAAAAAGGGATGTACAGCAGAAAAAAAATATGGTTGATCTTAACTCAGATTCCGACACGTCACCGCTAGTTTTTCTGGGCCAAGATTTATGAATCCAATGCCTGCGGACGGGGCACGGAACCGACTCTCTTCTCAATAGCGATGATATTCGCTGAAGCTGTGCCAGAAAATATGTCAGAAATGGAATTATCAGTCTCCCTCTCTACCCTCTCTGCCCCCCCCTCCCAGCAGCACCGTGGGGAGGGGGGGGTCACCGACATCAAAGAGAACCTTCATCACCACTACCGTACAGGAGGGACGGAGTGAGGCCAAAGACGAGGAGAGTGGCAGAATGTGAAGGGTAAGCAAGGGTAGCAGAGAGAGAGAGAGAGAGAGAGAGAGAGAGAAAGGAATCAGTCAGTGTTCTGTAATTCTTATTCTACCCTAATGCAATATTGATGTTGGCGATGTACATATTAATATTTTATTATTATTATTTATGTGTGTGTTATTTCTTGGTGATTGTAGCTGTACTGTATAAATCCTTATTTTACTGTAAAGTGCTTTGAGAGAGAGAGAGAGAGAGAGAGAGAGAGAGAGAGAGAGAGAGAGAGAGAGAGAGAGACACATCGCAAAGGCATTTGGTCCTCCATTTGTACTGGGGGTCCGGGGCCAGCAAAACGCGTTAATGCGCCTCTTTGATTATGCTCTGGCATGTGTGAATAGTGTGTAATTCCCAGAATGATTTTCAAGGCGCCTGGCGAATGCTCTGACTGCTCTACCATTCTAGTTAGTCAGGCACTCTCAGATTCATGAAGGCATCACCAGAAAAGTAAACAAAACGAGAGAGAGAGAGAGAGGTGGGGGGGGGGCAGTTACTACCCATTATATAGTTCTCTGGTTACAACCGCACATTGTTTTTCCTCTCAGTCTCCATGACAACAGTCTAGGCATCTGTCACTGTTGGCAGCTGCTGGCAACACGTCTGTTACAAGGAGATGGCTGTGATACCCTGAACACAATAAACCCCTCAATGTCTAGTCACTTAACCAATAGCAAAGTGTGTTCTGTAAAAAGGTTGTGAAAGGTTAGCTTGTGATAGGACAGGATGGTCGAGCGGTCTGGGTGTTTGGTTCAAGCCCCGGTGTTGACCTGCCTGTAAGCATCCTTGAGCAAGGTGCCTAACACCCTACCCCCCCAACCGTATCCGGTGATTGGTCGCACCCTGCATGGCAGCAATCACCAACGGTGTATGAATGTGTGGGTGAATGTGAGGCAAAATACTGTAATACTGTATATAAAAGCAGTCCATTTACCATGATAGTGATTTGGTCACAAAGTTCACTATAATTGACAACATTCACACCAAGTACAGTAGAAGAAGTTGTTAATGTATATAATTGGGAATAATGTTCATCTTGTTAATATAGAAATATACTGACAACTGTTCCCTATTGTGTTACATTGTAATGTTTTCCATTATTTAGTCTCCCTTATTGTAGTGTTTCGAATGACCGAGGCAACAACGAGGGAGTAAGAAGTAAAAAAAAAGGTTTAATCTAACAGAACGTACAAAACACAATGGCATGAAAGCAAAATAACCCGCAAGGGTTATACGAAACAAAACAATATATATACATGAAGACAGCAATCATCCACATAGGAGACAGGTGTGGGAGTCCCTGATTGTCACCTGTCTCAGATCAGCTGTCAGTACTCCGGGGAGCGCGTGCGAGAGCGCGCAGGAGCGGCGGGCACTGCCCCGCCCCGGGACTGCGGCGTGACAACCTGTGTAGCCAGTTCATTTTAGAATTGAATCCTCTTTATTGGAACAATAATGAACCTTAGCAGTCAACAATCAGCCAAAGTGAAAACATTGCAGCCTCTCAAACCAGATGATTAGACAGGTTGGTTCAATGAGCCTACCTACCTACAGTACAGTTTTATAGGACCAGAAATCTCATTATTGTAATGCAGTAATGCAGCGTTGCTTGGATTAGTAATTGCAATATTATTACTGTTTTGGAAATAGTAATTAGTTACACTACTAGTTACTGGAAAAAAGTAATACTATTACAGTAAGTAAGTTGCTAGTAACTAGTTACTGCCAAACACTGATCAAGAGAAACATTGTACAAAACCATCTGGATAGACAGTTCTGTGGCTAGACACCGCAATAACTAAAGTCTCCATCATTCCATCCTGCCTGTGTTGAACTAAAGACAAAGCATATATTTGTCCCTTCGCTCACATGGAATGGAAGTTAATGGGAGGCGAATATTGGCTGCTGTCACTTTGGCATAGGCTTATGTGTGACCGTACCCTTAAGCAGGTAGTGCTCTTCTGACTCATTAGGTGTTTAGTGACAACAGCTGTGCACAACTTCCCTGTTAACAAACTCAGCGACGTGATGGGAGGATTTTACAGCAGGGCAGTCATGAAGGAACATTTGGCTGCTGATGACTGCATATTGCATGGATATAATGTGAAGGTATGATTTCCATACAACTGAACAATTAGACTGTACAGTAGATGTTGTTTTTTTCTTAATATTCATTTTATAGGATCGCTGCTATCTGTAACGAAAACCTAGCACGCGCTACCTGAAAACATATTCTGAGCACTTGCCATCCAAATGTATTGTCATCACAACCAATAGAAAACAGTTTGTTTTATTGTGTGTTTTTTTTTTTTGTGTCAAACTCTTTTCAGTCTTCTAACCACAGCATATTAAGTCACTTAAAGAAGAGAGTATAGCTTACATTTTACACTTTTACACTGCCAGCCCTGCAGGACTTCTGTGTGGCTCAGTAAGGATTCTATAAAACAGCCTATAGAGGATATTCCACTCTTAGTTTCGTTCAGAAAAACATCCTTCCTGTGGGCAGACGAGACTTAAAGGTTTACGGAGGTATCTGTCCGGGGTCATCGGAAGTGAGTGCTCAGGCAAGCCTGATGTGCAGATGGTTATGAGATCATCGTGATTTTTATGATAATGGTATTTAATAACAGCTTATGACGGTAATTAAAAAGTTCCAGGTAGATAAATTAGACAGCTGGCAGGAGAAGTGATAAGTGATTTGTTCAGTTTGACCTTTTAGAAACGAATTCGGATGATAATACAATTAAATGAAAGCAATTTGCTTTTCCCGAGGTGAAATATTTAGCCGATCCTGTTTATCTCCTCTGCAATGATATTTAGTTTAATTTTCTTTTTGTCAATCATTAAACTATTATATTTTAGTATTTCTGAGAGAATAGCATTATCTTCGCATTATGAAATCGCGTGGATGAAGTCCTCAAGGCCTATCACCAGTTAAATGTGTAAAGCTAAACCCTGTGATATAGAGTTGAATTTCTCCTGGTGATCACATGACTCGTCTAATCAAACAACCATCTCACATCCCCACAGCAGAAGATACATCAATGATATCTCACTTCAAGAGCCTCTTCCTGAGCTGTAATTGGCTCCAGCAGGTCGTGTTAGTTTGGTCAGGATAATGCGCCAGGCACATTTGGGTTTAACTCTCATAGACTGGAGTCATTAGATTTTTTTTTTCCCCCCAGCCTTCCAGGGAGGTAATTGACAGGGAGAGTTAAGAAGCTGGAAAATGACTGGAGGTGAGTCTCGGTGAGGGCAAATGTAGATTTAAAAGATGAAAGTCGGCAGAAGAAGAGTCACTCCTCGGTGATGAAAGGCGAGCGGAGGACGGTTGCTCCTCAGGTTTTCCCAGACGGATAATGAAGAGCCTCCATTCACAGCCCGGGCCTCATTGTTTATTGATGCCTTGCTCAAGCTCCAGGGCAGAGCAGACCATCAAGGCCTGGCCATCGCACCACTTAGTCTTTCCGAATAAAAGTCTAATTTTTATTGCCTCTCTCTCTGCTTTACTTCAAAGGCTGCCCGACCCAATGTCTCCAGCAATGTGGGGCTAATGTGACGAGAGCTCAAGAGGAAATAAAGCACATCTGCTCCAGGACGACAGCCGTCTGTCTGACTGGGTGAGACGTCGACACTCACTGGAATGATAGAGAGAGAGAGAGAGAGAGAGAGAGAGAGAGAGAGAGAGAGAGAGAGGCGCTACATTAGCTTGGCTGAATTTAAATGCAAATGCTGTTTGCCCTCTCTCCATACCCAACCGCCCACCGACACCACCCCCTGGCAGAGACGCACACTGACCGCAAACAAACAAACACTTTGTGCAAGTTTGGGAAGGGGGATTGGCCAGCCCCGAAGAAAAGCTTTGCTCGTCGACTTCCAAGCAGTATATTCCCCCCCCCCCCCCGCCCCAGACTACAGCTCACGGCACTGAGGCTTTTGCAGTCCAACTTTAGCGCATCCCGCATTGTTTAACCCACTTTACCTAAACACCTTGTGTTGCTGCTTCTCTGTGCTACATATATCCAGACCGCAGGGAGCATGCAGGACCAGGGGCCATAGCTGTCCTCTCACCCTGTTTAGCCTCCTGGCAGCAGGGGGCGACGAGGGCCCAACGCCAGCCGCTGCCTGCCGTTGCCACAGGGTTCCTCCGTCAGCCATCCATCACCCTGACGCCTTGACAGCGGGCCATAACTCATGTTCAATATTAGCCCGCTCATTAGCTAGCCATGACTATTGTACTGCTTTTAATCCGCTGTCGTTTCCACCTTGGAGAGATGCTGAGGTCGACAGGAAGTTAAGCTTTCTCGCTCAACTTTAGTTTCAACACAAACGCCACCCAGAAATCATTTTCTAGTTCTGTTTTCTTGAGGTTGATTTATTCCCTAAAATGGAAATGCAAGAGCGAAATGATGTCTCGTTTCCCAGCAGGAAGGATGAAATATAAAATATATATTCCACAGGAAGTCGAGACAGCAGGCGTCTCATTTGCGGAGCAGAAATAAGGGCAGTGTTATCTCTTAATAAAGTCATTGTATGCGTGTCTGTTTCCACATGACTGCCTGCATTCAACGTCTGCATGTGTGTGCTTGTCGTTTCCAGACCTCTCGCACACACCAGAATCCATTTAGATGTTTCTGACTATTTAATATTAAATACAACGGGGACGCACATAAAAACAAAGGCTGGATTATTCCAGAGGAGATTCATAACATAAAATATTTAGTGTTGTGTTATTTGACGGAAATGCTGCAAAACAGTGCTGCGGCACAGAGTCCTGCTCAGAGCTTTTTTTTCTTTTCCCAGAGTTCCATGGGGTTGTGCTGCCAAGCGGTTGGTTGGTTCCTGAGCCTGCAGCACATGGGTTGTCTGTGATAAAGGCATGCGAGGGCATTAAGATGGAAAAAGCTTTTTAAAGTTGTATTTTTTGCGTCCCCGGCACTCCCCAGTCACTGAGCAGGATACTTATGGGATCAGACGTTTTGAGGTGCAGTGAAGTCCCCATCTCTCGGCTCCCCGCTTGGGTTCCGGAGAGCTCCGTGAAGCCGCGACAACTGCTTTGACGGCAGGACAGCTCTATACGCGGAGGGGGGCAGTGGGCAGGTGTGGTGCGGGCGGAAGGTGATCGAGAGGTTGCTGGTTTCGAACCCTGCTAACTCCTCAAAAACTAAAACAAAAAGAGTGTTGAGGTGTCCCTGTTTAAGACACCTAACTCTTACTGCCCCCGGTGGTCAGGCGGTGCCTTGCATGGCTAACGGTGTGTGAACGGGTGAATGTGAGGCTATACTGTACATCGCTTTGAGTGGCCGGACGGTTAGGAAAGCTCATGTCAAGACCAGTGTGTCTGGCCAATCAGGATGGTCCAGTGATGGAAACCCACGCCTACTTCAGAGAGCCTCTTTTTGGCCCCTGATGAATGAGAAACATCTTGGCTGTTTAACCTGGATGAAAAATTGACATTTTATATGACCATTTTATATGACATTTTATATTACTTTTAATGGCCGTTTGCACATTAAAAGTATTGTCAGTCATCATGGAGAAAGATGGTTATGTGAACTCACCTCTCCCTTCAATGCCATAGGGTGCTTCATCATTAGCTCCACCCCAAACATTGGAAACTCATTGCTCAGGCTAGAATATTGTTGTCATGTGTGTTGTTGTCATGTTTCCTGTTTTTCCGGAGCCAAGTAGAAGTACCACACTACTTTTTCACCACGCACGCAGCGATAAGCTAGTGGACCGTGGGGATATATTTGCTGAATTTGACAAAAATGCGTATTAGCTTACAGCTTACTATAGCCTATCTATAATTAAGGTAAAGCCAAGGAAGCAAACGGCATGTCATCATCCATCCATCCATCCACCCATCCATCCATCCATCCATCCATCCACCCATCCATCCATCCATCCATCCATCCATCCATCCATCCATCCATCTTCATCCGCTTATCCAAATGCATGCGTTTCAGAAATATTTCATTTGATTTAAATTGAATTCATAGATTGCAGTATAGATGGCGGAAAGCCAAAAATGTGCTCACAGAGTGATTGTAGGGAGGAGGGGCAGAGACCGACGTCAGCCTATGAGAGCAGTAGGGGGAGAAGAAAAGAGACATGCCATTAGGGATAGTTGCGTCTATAATAAAATGGACCAGAAATACTGCAAGACCAGTAAAACTGTAAGAACAAATACACTAAACAATGTTGAGTAGCATAACTGTCCTGTGTGTGTGTGTGTGTGTGTGTGCGTGTGTGTGTGTGTGTGTGTGTGTGTGTGTGTGCGTGTGTGTGCGTAGGTGTATGTGTGAGTGTGGTGCGTGCATGGGCGCGTGTGTGTGCGTGTGTGTGTGTGTGTGTGATAGCATGGTGCATAGTATTTATAGTGGTGTTGTTGGCATCTCGGACCACTTGACTCGATGTCAGATTCCGTCCCCATGGTAACGACGGGGGGAGCGTTCTCCCGAGGCTCTGTCTAATTCCTGCCTGCTTATTTGCATAGAAATAACATTCTGGAGAGAGGCACACACACACACACACACACACACACACAAGCACCTGACTCTCCTAAGCACACACAATAGCATACGCTAGCGCACACACTGTTAAACACAATATGTTACACACACTGTTAAACACAATATGTTACACACAAACTTTTACACACATACCCATTGGGACACACAATAACACATCTAACCAAAACAAATAAACACACACACACACACACACACACACACACACACACACACACACACACACTGCGCACACACACACACACACACTAGGTGTTAGGTATGCTACGTTAAACACATGCCAATCCTAACTTTCTTGGGTTGTGGTCTCATTGTAATATCTCTGGCCCTGTTTTTTTTATTTGACACATTTTATCAAATAATCTCAACAGCAGGTGACTTACTCATATCATAATTGCCCAGTAGGGGGCGCCACAAGACCCGCCCAAGAGATGGGAGGGTTTAATTAGCCATTAGGGTGTGCACTTCGAAAAGCTTAACGACCTGACCGAGACGATATCGCTGAAGATAATGAGTTTTTAACTACATTAATGTTTAAGAAAACATTATTTCTCTCATTTTACCGAAAAAGAAAATGGTGATGTACCCATCTCGCGCTTTTTTAAAGCTTTCGTTCCAAAATATTGAAGCTGAAATGTAGAAACAGCAGCTGATCATTTATTTCCTCCAGCGTTGTTGTTTTGCCTCCGAAGGTATCATTATAAAGCAAATCACATTCCAGCGTTCATTTTCCAGCCAGCAGCCAGTCGTAATTCTACACACACACACACACACACACACACACACACACACGCACACGCGTAGTATACTGTACTGCAAGCCACTTAACTACCCTGCTGTAGAAAACAACACAGTCCATCGATAGCCTTCTACACTGTATAGCACAATAAGTGTATATATATCCTGTTATATGCCACCAGAAATAATATCATGCTATATAATGCAACAAATACTGTATTTTCTGCATCCATATATATATATATATATATAAAACACAAAATGCCTTATCGATATCCTGTTATATGCTCCTAGACATCTATATGTTCCAGACCTAGATGATGATCAATACTGTAGTATATACTACAGTTGTTCTATGCAGCAAACAACAACACAGTTAATAATATACAGTATTTGCTGGTACAGTTCATGTTTTCTGCTTATAGCAATACAGTTAATTTATTTCTAGTCTTTAAGTACTGTAGCAGGTATTATTACGACATCGTAGTTAATGATGTAGTCTATGATGCTAATAGTTCTTCCATTCCATACTTCAATAAACGACTACAGTATATGCACAGCCATTGCCGGCCTTTTGGTTTTGTTGCACAGCTACAGTAGCAAAACAATTAACATACATAGTGGAGCAAATAAGATAGACATAATTGACGTTTAAGGCTAATCCCATACAGATAGTAATTATGCACTGACCTAATAATTTCATACCTACCCAACTCAAAGTCAAGTTGTATGGGGGCAATCATAAATCAAGGCTAAAGTCTCAACTCAAGTTTTAATAAAAAATGCATTAACATTTTAACCCAACAACATTAGCACTTGTAGTCATCTAAGAGGACCAGTACTGACATTTAAGAAACTTATAGTAAAAAAGTTAAAGAAAGGTTAAATCACATTTTAATAATGAATATCTAGGTCTAATATAAATTACATTAATATTCCAAAAAAAATCTAAATACATATCATAATTATTATAATTACACAATGATTGGGTCCCTTTGACTGGATCGCTTCACTTCCAGGATGTTTGGTTATTTTTTTTATACGTATTGTTGACCACTATATTAACTATTTGGGGAACATCTGAAACAATATTTTGATTACAGAAGTAATGTTGGTTTGAACATTTATTTTCTAAAGATAATTATTGTCGACAGGTTTGACAGTGTGAGACGAACGTGAGCTGATTACTGACAAGCACAGATACATACATTTAAAAGTATATTTAATAATAATTATATTATACTATAACTGTTTTCTGAAAAAGCTATTCCGCTTGTGTTAATGTAGTTTAGGACACATACTGTATAAACCACCTTCCAAGTATACAGTAATCCAAAGTCCTGAGTGAGCTCTCAATTCTACAGCTCTAGTGTCCTACTAAAACACTAAATTTACAGACCAAAGAACTGAAAAACAAAACCCGAAAAGTTCTAGAGTTACTGGATATCGAGTAATGTCAAGGTCCTGACTTGAACTGAACAAATAGGCAACATGAATCTGACTTCCCACCGCTACTACTACAATCCTGCTTCAGTAGTACATACAGTACAGTATGTGACTGTACTGTAGAACGGCAGGCTGCGTTACAAGGCTACTCCAGTGGTTCAGGAACAGATTTGAGAAGCTCAAGGCGATTACGTTGGAAGTGAATTTCTTTCTTCTTCTTCTTAGTTCACCCAGCGTTAGGAGAGAGAGACAGGGAGAGAGGGAAAGAGGGAGAGAGAGAGGAGGGTACTGGGAGCACTGGAGGCAGTTGGATGAAGGCTATACTGATGAGGTACTTAGTCTGAAATAAAAAATGTGAAAGGGCTTGCTGTACAGCCATGATGTGATTTCCCTCACAATGGGGGCTACCTCCTGCTAATCAGCTTTGTGCTCAATGTGTTCACCCCGAACCCCCGTGCTCCTATTTCTCCCCCCGGTCTCCTCTCCTCTCGTCTCCCCTGCCTCTCCTCTCTCATGTCCTGTTATTCCCTCTTCTCTCCTCCACACCTCCACACCGTACTCCTCTCTTCTCAGCGCCTCCTGCCTGTTTACTCCCCACATCCTCAGACTCTCTGTTGCCCTCCTCTCCGGTCTCCCTCGCTCCTCTAACCCGTCCCCCTCCTCATGTCACATGCTCTCCACTTCCCCACTAACCTGACATGCCAGATGCATTGTTAGTCACACGTCCATCTGTTTGTAAAGGGCAGGCACAAATACTTGGTTGATTGGACGAATATGGTCGTTTTCCCTGTCGGCAAACCCACACCATGTAGTGCACCTAAACCCCGCCCGTATAGCTGTCAACACGAAGCTGATTGGTAAGTTCAGTTTCTACTCGGAAACATTTACAATGATTTCTAGCCTTTCCAGACTGATTCTCACGGCGAAATAAAACTGAAGTCTCCTTAATGCCCTCCCCCTTTTTTGTCTCATTCTCCTCCCCTCCTCTCTCCCCTCCATCCCTCTCTCCTCCCCTCCTCCCCTCCTCTCTCCTCTTGTCCACGCTGGCTCCAACAGCTGCAGCTAACCGCTGCCTGTCGGCCGGGTCTGCTTTAGCACACAGTTTAGTCATGTGACTGAGAGGTGCGTGGCCTTGCAGGACCCGAAGGATTGATTGAGTCGCGTCAGGACTATCGACTCCCTCCCTCCCGGATGTCAGGGCTGTCACTGTGTCCCCAGACATCTGTGTTGGAGATGGATCGGACAGGGTTCAGGGGCCCCGAACGCTCCCTTTTTAGTTTGAAACTGCGTTTTAATGAACTCTTGGTCCGTGGGTTGCGTTCCTGCCAAGCGCGCGCTCAACAGCACACGCACGTGTGTTCGCGAGACTAAGAGGTTTTCTTTTTATACACCTTGCAGACTTGTGACCATACCCGCCTGCCACCTCATGAAGAGAAAATGGAACATACCAGTAATTGGTTATATTATATGTCTATAGCTACTATCTACACACCAGATGTGCAGCAGAAATACAGTAGCTGTCTAAAGGTTGGGGCCAGGGACGGGCTGGGGGCATAAAATGGCCCTGGACTTTGATCCAGACCGACCCACCAGAACCTGCCCCACCATAACCTCCAGCATGGCCGCCCTGTAATAGGCTGCATACACAACCAGCCTCTCTACCTAGCAGCATCACAAAATAAAAATAAATAAATCTCCACAATACTCGCTGAGACATAGAACAAAATTAGAAAACACCCCTCATTTGACAGGGAAAGGATTTAATTGTTTTTACATTCAGTATAGCCTACTAATTGCAAAATATGGCTAATTAATGTTTTATTTTTGTACATAGCCTAAAATAGGCCTTTATGTAAACAAAACAGCAATAGGTTAATAAAGCTGTATTTTAGTATAGCCAGGAAAAAATTTTTGCCTATAATACAATAAAGCAGGGGTACCTATGTAATATGTATTAGGCCTATTGTCATTATAACATATATAATAATGACAAAATAGACTAGACTCATTAATTGTTATATGTTTACTCATTAGGCACTATATATTTCGCTTTGCTCTCCTCTCTTGTCTACTCTTTTGACAGGGTGTGGCATCTTTCTCTTGCCGATCTCATCTCGATCTCATCTCGTTATGCCCTTGATTCGACCCCCGGCATTGATTGGCTCCCTTTGACTGGATCGCTTCACTTCCAGGATCTTAGATTATTAATTACAATTATTATTTACAGTTTTGCTTATGGGTGGCATATAATTAACATTGTATCTTAAATGTCGGTTTGATTTGCCGTTCTAGCACTTTGATGTTAGTGTTGGTGGAACTGGAAGCCTACAGGCTAACTAGGTCTACCAATAAGTCGGTTATTTGCTTGGCTGTGAAGACTTTTGACTCTTGTCCCTTAACCTTTCAGCCTCACCGTTACACTTTCACTCTGCTTAGCTTTTCCATGTTCTAAACTAGTTTTCTTTTCGACAGAGTGGTTTTCGAGCTGTCTCTGTAACTGTTGCCTCGTTCACACAGTGTGTGCGTGCGTGCGCGTGTGCGTGCATGTGTGCGTGTGTGTGTGTGTGTGCGTGTGCGTGTGTGTGTTAGCCAGGCAGAGGCGTGGGGGCTACGTAGTCGACGTTCGTATGGAATAAACCAATAGGCCTCCGGGAAAGGGGGTGTTGGCCCATGTTGATCAACCTTCAGACAACTTTTGTATTAGTTAAAGAAATGTGCAAGGCAGGCAGCTCATCGGCATATATGTTGGCCGGCCCACCGGGAATTCTCCCGGTGCTCCCTATGGCCAGTCCGCTACTGGTTACGACCTCGTCCTAGAAGTACCAGCTTATGGCAGAACATCGACAGCACGGACGCATGAACACATCTGGTCAGTTCAGGCTGCTGTCACTCAGACAGTCAGTGATACGCCGTATATGTACCACAGACTATCAGTACCGCATGCTGAGCGGAAGCCTTCAAATGCCTACTACTGACCTCTGGAAGACCTTCAGATGTGAAGTTCTGCGGCATTTAGCTACATTCGGCCACTAGGAAGTGGCGCAATTAGAAGGTTTTGGCGCCGGTTCATTAGATCTCTCTCTCAGCATCGCTCTGCTTCTGACGTCAAGATGTTGTTCTTCTGCTTCAGGTCTGGCTGCTCATTAGGACATTGGCACGAGAAAGCCCCAGGGCTTCTGGGTAACGAAGGACCCCATGGACTTGTGGGTAATTGGGCAGCTAGAGCACAGGTGAGTGCTGTCGGAGTTCTGGTTGGCCAATCAGATGATGCCTTCGCCTGGCGTGCAGCAAGGCCTCCTGGGATTGGCTGCGATAAAAGTAGCAGCAAACTGCAGGAAAGTTTTGGCGAGAGTAGCCAAGCTGAACTGTTCCGGGCCGGGAAGATTCTCTTACCTGTCCCGTTTGTTACACGTGTTCGCAACATTCCCACAACAATAGCGGGTGCTAGATGGTTGCTTTGAGCAGGACTGCAGTGTGCCGTGTGCGATGCAGGAGAAATCAAGGCTGGCCTGCACTTCAGTTTGACTCCTCCGGGGAACAGCCGGGCCGAACAAGGCGCGACTGTTCCAGGAAGGGAATTCTCAATTAAGTCAGGCTTCTCCAAAGAATTTGCTGCCGGGATGCCGACTGCTGACAAACAATCTTCCCCAGATGACAACTTCATCATATTTTGCCAAACTGTCGTGCGATCCCCTTCCGCAGTGGCGACCCGGATTTGGAGCGAATGTGTGTGTGCGTGCGCGCGCGTGTGTGTGTATGTGGGGGGGGGGGGTTGTGATGTGTCTGTTTGGCTCGCTCTAATGGCCGCGCGAAGCTCTGACAGTGGCCCCATTTGAGCCGGGCCGTGAATCCATCATCCTCGCCTCGCCTCATTGGCTCCTGGCCCCCCCGCACACAAGCGACTCGGCGGATAAAGGAGCAAATAAAAATGACAGCAGGTTCAGGGAGGCGGGCCTTCTGGGAAATGGCCTGACGCTGACAGACAACGTGGAGCCCGCAGTTCGCTTTGTCTCACTTTGTCTACTCTCTGTTCCCCCTGCCGCTGCTACAGGACAGGAGACAGGATATTTATGATCTGAGCTGTAGATTTAGGGTTTTATTGGGATCCCAGTTAACGAAGTAGCACCCACACAGTATAAACAACGATTTCATCATTTGAAATGCATTGTAATGCAAACATTGAATGCTTAAGCGGGCATGTAACCAACAGCGTGTTGCTGTGGAGACTGACGTAGGCAGGCAGCGCCCAGACAGCTAACTCTACCACGCATGGCCTTGAAAGTGCGGTCCGTTGGAATCTCACTGTTAAATAATATATTCTCTCTGGTATAAACCTGTGGAGTGTTTTACTTCATCAAATTGTGACCCCTTGTATCCTGCGAGCCTCATTATAAGCAAACATACACATGTTGCTATACTGTACAGAAAGGACGGCATGGAACTGTCTAAGTTTCAAGCCAAAACAATGCTGCTTCCAACCACAAGACAAAAACAGAGTCTTTTTTTGTCTAGCTTCTACAATGTACACAGAGACACTGTGAAACAGTAGGACGCTGTAAAGGCAAAGAGTAGAAAAAGACTCAGCTAACGAAATGCAAAAGTGAAACCCCAAGAACCCTCAGATCTTACACAAGGAGACACGGAGGTCTAGAGACGAGAAGGAAACATCTGAACCTCTCCCCCATCAAAATAACACCGACAACAGGAATGTGTCACCACATCCAGTTATGTATGAGACAGGAATCAATATTTATGACACATAACAGAACAATTTTCCCATCATGAATGATTAAACTTCCACAAGATGCCTGCTGTCGGAGCAGATTAGAGCATTCCTGCTTATTCCTCATTCCTATCCTGATGGGAATTAAATTGGCAGGCTAAATTCCCATGGGAATGTTGACAAAGTGCCAGTCATTATTGTAATGCTATTATTTGTATTATTCTAACATCACTGCTCCCCAGCAACAAGCCTGAATACTTCAGGTGGGAATATATTGGCAATAATATTTCAAGAAATAGGAGGGTATTATTTCAGGGCATTATTTCATCTTATAACATTTCAGGTGCCTGTTTGTGAATAGCAGACACAGAAAAGCATGCCGGGTATAAAAGCTCCCGTCTGCACTGATTATTTGTTAAGTAATTAATTTTTCCAGGAGGCCGTGCCATGCACAATTTATGGCTGGGATTGTGAAGATATAATTGTTCCAACCCAACATCTTGAGTTGTTTATTGGTTGGAAGATTATAAATCATTGTTGTCTTCAGTTTTGTCTAAACAGAGACTCTGAGGAAAAGTTAAATACTCGCCTGGCATCTAAAAAGAAACAGAATGGCTGTGGGCGGAGCCTGGCTTCAATGAGGTCCTCAGTGTTTAGCTTCATGCTAACTGATTGCATTTACAGTATGCACATACATATTTAGTGTGTGTGTGTGTGTGTGTGTGTGTGCGCAGAGAGAGCGAGGGTAATGGTTTGAAATAATTTCCTAACTACGCGATCATTTAGAAGCCTCCAACTGCCAATCACCTGCCACATTATGTGGTTTTAGTCGTACTGCTTCATTCAAATTCTTGAATTCATCAGAAAACATTAATGGTCTTACCCCCCACTTCTCCCTGCCTCATTTAAATACATGAAACTGATATGTGTGTGTGCGCGCGTGCGTGCGTGTGCCGGTGCGCACGTGTGTGTGTGTGTGTGTGTGTGTGTGTTTGTGTGTGTGCGCACCCAGCGTTTGTGATAGGCAAATCATGTGCTTCTGCGACGGCATGCCGCTGGGAAACAATGTTGACGCCTCGCTGAATCCTGGGTAATTTAGCATGTCTCTAATAGCAGTCTAAATGTCCAAATGCACGTCAAACACACATTCCCACTTTTAAACACACATACACACACTCCTAAAAGACATACACACGCATACACAAAATGCAAACACACACACACACCCAATGGATACGCACACACATACACACAACACATTCCCACATTTATAAACACACACACACACACACATTGGATACGCACACATGTACGGCACTTGGCTTGCGTCATACAATCTTTGTGGCTACCATGAACACAACACACACATTATTGAAGCTGGGGAACGTTTTGGGATGTGGAAAACGCCTCAGTATTGAAACGTATGCAAAGTAACATTTTATTGTATATTATTTAGGATTCTTTTTTGCACTCAATGTTTCTGCAGTAAGTCAACACACGAGGCTCGTTAACAACGGCTGCTCGTTAAGTGGAGCGATGAGAGCCCATTCTGTGTTAAACAAACAGGGAAAGGTCACAGCGAGCCCTGATAGATGTGATCAGCTCCCCTTGCATGGGAAGGTTAACTCCCGCAGGTTTTCTCGCTGGATCGCTCTCCGTTGCAGAATGAAAGCAGAACGCCGCCTGTTTTCCCCACTTGTCTCCTCCGAGACATGATCTGAACGCGTCACATCTTTCTTTCCATTATTTAAGTGTTAGCGGGGGGATAGCTTGCCCCCTGCAGGTGGACTAGTAACACTTGTAAATGTTCTGATTGCACATGGAGAGCTTTTAGTGTTGTTTAGGCTTTGTTGTGAATTGTATGGGAGACCAGCGAGACTTGAAGGCTCACTCCTTGATTTGTATTCAGAAATATTGTTGTTTGGTGACTCAAAATACACTCATAAAATCAACAACTGCCCTTAGTACATCCAAAGAAAACAAATACAGTTCATTTAAATCTAATTAAACATATTTTGCATTGTACCTAAACAGATCTAATTGAAACCATTTAAATTCACCAAAGCTTTACAATGAACGGAATTAAATCAAGTAAAATGAACTAGAATTGTTTCGGTTAGGTACACAAAATATTATGGGAAATTAGGATTCAGGCATTATAGTAGTGTAATACAGTAGTAGGTTTGTAAATATTGTTATTTGTGTTGTAGAATACACTTCTTCAGTGGTTATATACTACTACTGACCGTTCCTCTCTACACATCTCCTTTGATTACATGCACTGTGACGTGCATGAGCAGGAGATGAATTTGGGGGTTCTGGGGGGGACTATAATGCAATCAAGGAATTTATCTTTAAAATTTGTTATATAGAACCATTGATTGCCTGGATGAGCTGCCCACTGCTCCCTTGAGCGCTGAGGATGAATTTCGCTGTACAGTATATGTACTGTAGGTGTATATGACAATAAAAGTACCTTGCACAATTTATACTGTATATTTCAAATTCGTAACAACCTGTTTTAGACATATGTTTCCATAATGTACTGTAGTGTAAATGCGTATAATTCATACTATATGAAGAATTAGTTTTTTTAAATTGAAACACAATGGAATCCATAATTTTTTTTATAAAAAAACATTTTTGTATGTTTAGATTTAATTTGAGTGTATGCAGTTGGAGGAAGCACTGTACCAGAGACACTATATATGGAAAGACGCTATTTAAAGCCTACTGGCGGCATTGTTCTGCAGATATTCAATGCATGTTTATGGCTTGACGCCCAAGAAATAAAACCGCGTTCTAAACCTTGGCTCGACATGGTGTCGACGTCGGCAGAGCCTTGACTTCTCCCAGTCAAGGCTTTAAGGTAGCCAGTTAGCTAGCCCATTAGCTAGCCGGCTAGCGAGCGAAACCACGAAATTCGTGCATCTGCAGCTCCAGTCCCCTGAGGTGTGAACACACACACACACACACACACACACACACAGACACACAGAAAGTGTACGCTCTGCTAATGATTAGCACAGTTGAGTCATGCTGAGCTCACAGTTTTACCACGGTTTAAATATCTTCTTTGTGAACATCTTTACTGTAAATTTCTATCAATATCTTATCTGCATCTTCTCCGTAAACGTCTCTGAAAATATCTATGCTGTAAATACCTTCTCTGAAAAACCTTCTCTGTAAATATCTTATCTATATATCCCTGCTAAACCTCCAAATGCTGTTACACCAGCAAACAGCATGGGATGCCGGGGTACTAGCAAACCAGCATTCCATGCTGGTTCAACATGCAAAACGTACCTTATGCTGGTGACCAGCAATGCTGGATTTTTTAGCAGGGTAAATATTACCGTAAACATCTTCACTGTAAATATCTCACATCAGACGCTGCCAGTAGGCCCGTTAAAAAGAACTAGATCTATAACTCTGGCGTCTCTTGACGCACGTCGATGCCGTCAGTTGTTCTAAAGTGAATTTTGAATGGAGCTTTATGGATCGAATCCTGAAACGCAAATATGGCAGTTGGAGGAAAATATCCAAGTAATAACATAATCCAATAGAGCCAATCTTCTGCTTTAACTGCCAAGCATTTACCAATTTTTTCTAATTAACCAATTGTGTGGACATAAGCCACTGGCCTATACTGTCTTCCTAAATAACGTCCGTGGTGTTTCAAAGTTGGCTGCGAGTGGCGAGACTTGCCTACAAGCACTTTGACTTTACATACACTTTACATATACTGTGTGCATGGTTTGGTGACCCTTATTTGCAATGCTCTGCCTCCCAGTGGCCAAAATTACACACCGCATGGTCACATTAACAAAGTGATTGATGAGGTTTTGGATGGTGTCATCATTCTGACCCAAGCAGACATTTTAATGAGGTGTGTGCTCGTTAAAACCTTGTCCCACTGGAGTGAAAGGATCCAGAACATGTTTTTAAGTCCAGGTCTGCTCAAGGTGAACAGTGTCCTAATTGTTTCATTCTAATTTAACATTCAAAGATTTTATGAAGGTTCTCTCTGAGGAAAACTTTGCCTGGTGCCTTTGAAGCCTTTCTTTTAAAGTCTGAGCTAAACAAGAGATGAATAGAACATCTCTACATGTTGTCTCCTCTGCTACTTTGGCTCTCACATGCAGAATATCCTGTGGCCACATTGCTTAGAAGCATTTAGCAGTTCAAAGTAGTTTAACGTGTCTGTGTGGAGCTTTTTTATGCTGCTCAAAGACACAGTAGATTTTACATCAAAGTCCAAAGTGCTCTTCACAGCATCTGTTTAACTTTCAGTATCCATCTTTCAGTCTGCAATACTGGGAGTACCGGCTAACCCAATCTATGTCGACTATACATCGTCCTATTGGTGGTCCAAGACACTATAGTAACTGTATTAATCAAGAAGCTACACTGCCTTACAGATGAGAGTGAACACTGTCATTTATCTCATGCTATGAAATTATAGCATGTGTTAATTTCTCTTGCTAACTCGTCAATAATCTGGCTCCCAAGGCATCACGATATCCCAATTCCCCGTGCTCATGTTTGAAAGACAGCTCTCCACCTAAGTGTGGGCGTCTGTAGACGAAGTAGAAAATGATGTGGGACGGTTTTGAGAACTGTTGGTGAAGGAGTAGAGAGGAATTCAAGCCCCTCAGCAGAAATATTAAGAAAAAATATATTTCACAGGAGATACCTGTCCAACAAAGCAGCATACAAAGTTACAGACATAAATTACAACATAAAACCACAAAACATAAATATATAAAACTCTTTCAAATGTAAAAATATAAGATGATTTTTAAAATGGCAGTAATATGAGATACATTAGAGAATTAGAAAAGTATAAATAACCTATGTAAGGGTCAACACACTGCTATTCCTGAGCTTCATTTCCCAATTATTTTGGCTTTGCTTTACAGTAAAAGCAGGTAACCATATTTTGAAACATTGAAACATTTAGAATGCACGTTCGATCTTTCAAACGTTCTTTCAAAGCAAAACCTGGCTAAACCCAGACACACACCGAGGCAAACTAGAATACTATTTCCTGCTCTCACCTGAGCCAACGTGTGGCGTCATCCCGCAGGTGTAGCATTCTCCGTGTGGTGGGCAGTGGTGACAGACAGACAGGCAAGCTTAGGGTGCACACAGCATCTTCCCTGTAGCGGTAAATTACCCATAATGCCATGTGATCACGTCTCTCAGGTCACCTTGCTCTGCTGATGGACTGCGAGGGAAGGGGTGTGTGTGTTGGGGGGTGGGGGGGGGGGGTGCTGTGAGGATAATCTACATGACGGGAAGACGGGATAGAAAGAGCCGGAGATGTTGCCGAGACGCGAGGATAATGATGTAACGGAGAGGCAAGACGGCTCGTGCTGTCGGCGAGAGCTCAAGCAACAGGAAGGCAAAACTCTAAACCCAGGAATAATGCGGCGGCGGGATCTCCCTAACTGCATCTCCACGGGGACAGGCGTAAAGGTTCTCATAGAGGTCTCTTCTCCCCCCATAACGGTCTAACCCTGGTCTGCCTCGAAACAATCCCACTTCAAAAGGCGCGGCCTCCCCGCTATCTGCACTTCAAACGGAATCCATGCAACATTTGGCACGCTGCTTACCCTACTATCTCCGCCCCCCTCGCTGCCCACTCATCGCCGGGGGAAACGCGGAGATGTGAAATCAACCGCTCCCTCTCTGTTTTTCTCTGTGGTGTCCGGGGAAGGGGGGGGGGGGGGGGGGGGTA
>JAODTR010014821.1:0-26839 GCA_025399935.1 Amblyopsis rosae
CCTTTCTCCACTTTGTGCCAAGGAGTTGCAGGTGTTCCTCCGCTTCTCCAAAAGGGGCTGGACCAGCTTATTTTTTTTTTTTATTTTTTATTTTTTGCAAGATGAACAACAGTTTCTTAAACATGGCGTCGATAGGCGACTTCGACCCGCTCAATGCCACTATTCCTGCCACTAAAGTTGAAATCACAGTGTCTTGCAGGTGAGAAATCGTCTCTGCTTACTCATGTTCTGTCGCTGTGTCTTTGAGGTGGTTTACTACGGGTGGGTTAGGACTTACTTCATTTCTAACTAACTTAGTACCGTAGCTATGGCTGCTACTTTTAGTAAATCACGCTGAGAGCCAGATTGTGATTGTGAATATCCTACATGCTGGGTATGGAAAGTATCCCTGTTTGAATTAGACTAGGCTACTGTTTTCCAATAAGATATGGCTACTGTAACTACTAAAATACTACCGACTCATTTGCTCCACGTTTTTGTTGTAATTAATCTTTGCTTTCTTTGCTATGGTCTAGTCTACTTTAGAATTGTTGGCGATACATTGATATGCTGTGTAAGTGCCTATGGCTAAGTCGTTTCTTAATATTGTGAAATAACAGTTTTGAGAGGTAGCGCCGTAGAGGGAACGATTTTTTATTCTTTAATTTGTGAAAATAACCTAGTCTACGTTGTGAAGATAGAATGGGCTTGTCATTCGAAAGGGGTACGCCCCCTTTACATTTTCTGCACAGGAATACAGGAATATCCCAAAGCGCCACACACGAACATGCTAATTTTCTTTCTGAATATGGGGAAGACCTACAGTATCATTCACTAATCCTGTTTTTGGTTACGTGCGGGAATGGCCCTGGATAAACTTGAATGACAACATAAAACAAACCAATTAGGATTTAACGTTTTAATTTGTAGCCCACTTTTAACCCAAATGAAACTGTTTATTTAAATACCAAATACTCAGTTATACGGTATTTGAATAAAATATATGCTTGTCAGGCAGGTCACCTCAAAAGGCTTATAGTAGCCTACTAAGCCTTTTGAGGTAATAATGACCTGTAGAATAGTGTTTATTCTGTAATATCATCTGTGTAACTGACTGTTACTGACTGTTTTTGTTATTATTATGTATTTGTATTTTTTGTTATTTGTCTGGTATGGTATTTGTTAACTTAGGCTGACAAGTTAGTTCGTTGTTTGTTTTTGGTTGTGTGTCTACAGCTCAGTGACTGACTGAATGACATTGCTCATTGCTCTGGTGTGAACACTCCATTTGTGTATAGCCTGAAATTCAAATACATTTAGATTGCTTGAACACTGATAGGCCTACATGTTTTTAAGTTATTACACACAACACATAAGACAAAAACCTGTAAAATGTCTTAACATAAAAAAAAAATTATATTTCCTTTTTATTGCTATGATGTACCATATTAAAGGTGTAGTCAGGTATTCCGGAGAGAGATGGTGGATTTTTGAACTTGATTAAAGCAAAAACACCTCTCCCTTCAATGCCATATGGTGCTTTCTCAGAATGGACTTTTCACAAGAAACTAGTTAGCCACGCCCAGGGGCGGGACTGTCAGACAGCTGACCATAACATCCATACATCTGACATAGTGTCATTAACAGTAATGGGAGAAATCAAGAGAGAGAAACAGTATAGAGAGATATAGTATATTATAGTGTACTATATATAGTATATAGTAATATTATAAGGTTATTATAACCTTATGACAAGTGTTTGGGGTTTCCGATTAAGATAAGATAACGTAATTTCTGTCTGATACCAAAAAATGAAAACATACCTAAAAGCTGTTGTGTGACAGGATGCAGTACCGACAAGGTAGAGAACCTAGAACTAAGTTGGCATAACCTGTCGAACCGAAAAATCTGAAGAAAAATACACATTATGGGCAACAATATTACAATATAAAAATAGATATTTTTTTTCTGAGCACACACAGAACAGACAGCTAGCGCTATCTGTTCTACATTTGTTCAATTTGACCAAAAAACGTATTTGCTTACAGTTGCTGATTCCACCTTTTATGAAGGTAGTAGGGCTGGGCGATATGGATCAAAAATCATATCCCGATATATTTGGGTTGAATTCCGATACATGATATATATCAGTATTTTCTATAAAGTGGGTTAAATGTTTAGAAGGAGAAAAAACAGGCAACCCGAAGGAAATGTGAATTTTTAAAAAAAATTTAGTGACTTAGTTATAGTTGTACATGGTTAAATCCACAGCAGAGAGCTTGTGAATATTACAGCTATAATGACTGTTTAATCAATTTAATCCACATTTGTTTTTGATTACAGGGTACCTTGTAATATTAGCTGGCTACCTATAACTATATCGATATAAATTATATTGTTTAACTTTATATCTGTTTTGAAAATATACAGATATAAATTAAATATCGATATATCGCCCAGCCATAGAAGGTAGTGACGGTTCGACATAAGAATAATGGGGGTTTGTCCACCAGAGACAAGAGCCTGAACCAAATAGAAAAGGGCTTCTCATAGGAGGAGTCAGGATCAGCAGGGTTTCACAAGATGACGTTTGGAGGACCATGAGAACTTTTTAAAATTGTATTTCTGTCTCATGTTGTATGATTGCATGATCATGTTGAATTCTAATCACTGAGAAATTCATGTCCGTGACATAACACATGCAACAGTTTGTTTTGGAAGTGACCACATAACTCAGCGTAGGCGTCGCTCAGACACAATAAACTGGAAGGCTAAAGCCTGTGGTTTTAATTCCCTGCCCTGTCTGAGTCTGTGATATTAGAACAACGCTATGCTTTTACGGTCTCCCTTAAGGTCGTATGAATGAGCCAGTATAGAAGGCTAATTTATTCTTCTGTTATCTAGTCACAGGGCTCCACTAGGGATTGTATATTACTGTAGGGGAAACCACCACCCTGCCACAACTATAGGCTCTTTGTTTGTGGGTGGATGGGCTGGTAGTGTTAAGAGTCACCATGGTAACAGCATTTTTAGACCCACTTGCAAGTACTTGTTTGTGTGTTAGTGTGCGAAAGCACGCACGCACGCACGTGGGGAAATATGTCCCAAAAGAGAGATGGCTTGTGAGAGAGCAACATGAATCTTATTACAGCATAACACTAGACCAATAACATCGGGAAAGTCAAGGCCATCCCGAATGCCCATGATTCATTAATATTATGAGTAATAATACAGTAACATTACAGACCCACTTGCCAGAGTTTTGTTGCCAATACACAATGTACTGTAGAAAATAACAAACTAAAACATTGTCACGCTGAAGAGCGAAAGCAATTGAAAGGAACATAAATGGAGTGAGTCAGAAATGAAAAGATCGGGAGCGATAGGCCATGGCAAACTGCCAGCAGTGGCATAACCTTTACAAACGTATTGACACAGTCTCCTTGTCAACTGCAGCTAAATTAACTAGACGGATGCTCAAATAGCAGGAGCATTGAAATGTAGTTGGTCTTGGAGCCTGAAACCTCTAATGACATTTTCCCAGTCGATAGAATAGCCAGAGATATTGGCTGTACCGGATCAACTCGCTAACTTACTCAAATAGTGCACCAATGAGATATACTGTATATATCATATATACTGTAAGCTATGTATATTTATGCAGACACCCTGAGGCATTATCATAGGGCATACTTGAAAAACCACACAGTCCGAGAACCCTCGTAGGTCCACAGATAGGCGTTTCCGGCGGCATCCAGACACAGGAACAAATTGCACCCTCAACGCTTCAACACCTAGAGATAGAGCCCAGCGACTCGCTGTGGCAGATGACCTCTCAAGCTCAAATATTCCATTAGCGTTATCGATTTGACCAGTGGCCACTCATGTGCCGAACCCCTCCCGACATCTCCACGTCTAGAACACCCTTGCCGCTATTCAGCTATTTGTCACAGTGTTCTATTCTAGAAAGACAGGGAGAGCACATTTTAATTTGAACTTTGTGATGAAAATAGCCTATTCTAGTTTCAGTCGTGACATATTAATTAAACACAGTCAATCATTCACTGGAAGAAATAATTATCTTGTGTGTATGAATCTGAAAAGTTTCAATGTGTTTTTCGGAGGCTCTGTCTTTGTCCTATGGGTGGCTGACTGTTGATTTTCAGTGAGCTAATGCAACAGGCATTGCGATATGTGTTTTTTCATTCCTCGTGGTAACAACAACAACAGCGAATCCAGTCACTCGGCTGCCAGTATTGTAATGTTCTGTTTAAATCCATTTCACACTTTGGGACGCAGAGATGAGGTCACATATTATCTGATGACACATTCACATCCTGTGGTCTTCCCTTCGTTGACCTTAATCTAGCTGTCACCACAGTCTCTGTGATGTATGCATTATAGCATCTAATAATGCTGGAGAATTACTTCTATTTTATTTTTGTGGTCACGGGAGAGGGTTTCCTTACTTTTATGATAAACGTAATTTCCACAAAGTGCACTGTTTGCCTCTTAAAGGGGAATTTCCAGCTACATTTGACCTAGACTTAATTTTCAAATTACGGTGGTCATTTGCGATAACAATTTGATCAAACCAAGCAAAATTTAGAAACATCTATTGTGCACATTCTATATATCATAATGGAAATTGGCACTAATTTGCGGAGCAATTTGTTTTAGAATTCCCCCAACTCTCTTCATGTTTTCCTTCCCGTTTAGAGTAATAATTGTTAATTGCCATGTTATTGCTGCCTTGTTTACTGCTTTTCATGTTGCTAAAATATGGGGTGTGCTACACATTTGGCACATACCCCAGAAGTGTTTCATGAGAAGGAGGTCCCCCACAGAGGTTTAAAGACAGAAAGGGAAGACTACAATAATGTAATATTCTATCTCAAAAGTTGCAGAATGTTTATTTATTGGACAAACTGTCGATCAAGATAAGCGCATCAACCATGGAATTGAATGACGTGTGTGTGTGTGCCTGTGTGTGCCTCTAATCCTCGTTGAAAACATTGGCTTTTTGAAGACTAGATCAAGAGGGTGAATTGGACACCAGTTGTGTGTTTGTCTCTCTCTCTCTCTGTCTCTTTCTCCACTGCTTAATCTCATTCCGCATCCTTTCATACTTTGTTCTTCCTTTGTTCTCAAACAGCTCGTTGTCCCTTTCCCACCGTTGTGAGCATAGACTGTAAATGGACAAACCCTCCGTGATGACACCCATATTGTAGCTATTCTCAAGAACGGGTTTGAAGACTCGTGCTGACGCTATCCGTCACCATCTTTGCGGTACCTGACTCCGCCTGAAACGCCCATTATCCATTATAATGCAAAAAAATCACCCCGTGTAGTTGTCATGAATGGGGAGACTACTATAGAGACCAAAACAGTTTTTGAACCAAGCTGTTACCATGTTTATTTTTGCTGTAAAGTCAGATATTTTAACTATGCGGGTTGACTCCCTTTTGCAGCAAGCCCCAAGTTCCTCAATTTGAGGAACTTGGATTTAGTCACTTCCGCGTTGTATTCATTTCTCAGCACTGGAGGTTCCCGCTTGCTTGTGAATCACTCCCTTTAGATAGTCCCTCACTCTCCTTCCCTCTTTTCTATCTGCAACTTTTGATTTGGTTAGGGCAAACAGACTGGACTCTGTCTTGTGTCTTTCTGTGGGGCTGACACTTAACATAGCTGCGCTCCTCTGCCACTGTTTGTTTATGTATCTGTATCTCCTGCTGTTGCCGTTTGAGTGTCTTGTGTTTTTTGTGTGTTAGCCACAGTTTTCACAATGTTTTCTGACAGGGTTTCTGAAGAAGTTTTACAGGATATTTTGTACTGTACATAATTATTAAGTAAATACTTTATTGGGCTGATAGTCTCTCTACAGTATAGAGAGCCTAATTCACTTCCGCATTATGGGACCTAAGTTCGAAAAAATATGTATGGTAATCAACGGCGAGAATACAATTCGTTTTAGGTCCCGTTTGCTTTGTGACACGAAGTATACATATGATGTTTGACTATTTAAAAGAAAATGAGTTCAGTCAAGAAAGTCTCAGTTTGTCATGCATTTGTTGAAGTGTAATACTGTGAAAACATGTAGTTAGTAAGACTCCAAACCCTGTGTCGCGTAAGTATGACGTTGTCGCGCTACATTTTTTGCTGCACCTAAAATGCCATGACAACTGAATCAGACTATTATGAATTCATTTATTTTCATTATCAATCTAAAGTGTGTTATGTAGCCCTCATTATTAAAGACATTTATTTGATTAATTACATTGTAAAACAGACATCTCTGCTTGTTTAGCATATATTTTGCCATCTAGGGGTAGGCTAGTGGTATGGCACGAGTGAGATGTTGTGCTGCATACAAGCTGGTGTTTGTAGCCTATACACAACCCTGCCTGGTAACAAAGTGGTGCAGATCGCACTACGCAACATTGCTATGTGTTTACAGTGTGTAGTGGGCAGAGCTTCTGACGGAAGCAAGAGCTTATTTTGTTGTTATCGACAAGCTTTCTCTAGAGTGATTTAATTAGATACCTTTAATTTACATGGGCTATTGAATGGGTCACCACAACCATTGTTATTCTCGTCGTTGACTACCATAGATATGTTGCCAAACCAAAGTCCCATAATGCGGATGTGACTTAGGCTCTCTATATAGCTCCTCTAATCACCTGGATTAAATCAGGTTGTCTGTTTTAATTTATTGAGTGAATAAGAGTTAAGATAATCTTTGTTATGGAAGATATTTGGCTGAGTTTAGTTTAGTGGCAAACAAATCCAGTGCAGACTAGATGGTAGTAGATCGCTAGGTGAGACCTATATGTTTGATTGAGGTTTTGTAATAACACGTATGTTATTAGTAATTCTTTTGCATCTTAAAAGCAGTTGAGTGCTTTGAGCTTGGAGAATGATTATGGACTTTGGCCTGTTGAGGTCTTTAGTGTGTTCTTAAATGAGTGAGACACACATCATTATCATGGTGCCAGCACAGATGTACTGTATCACAATAGACATTGGAGATGGTTTCACCCATGACGATGAGGTGAAAACAATCTGCTTTAACATTTCACAGGTCATGTAAAAAGCCTCAAGGTTTTTCAGTTCGGAATCTTTAGATTGATAAAGAAAGGTAAAGTATGAAGATAGAATCAATGATATTCTAGAAATTATTTTTATACTTTACACACTAGACATTATAAGAATTGTGCAGTAATAAAAACATGAAATTGCACTTTCTCCCTTGAGCTATAATTAGTTAATTGTATTATTGATAGATTGTCTTACTGATAAAATTAAATAATTATTAGCCTATGCTTCAGTTACCCTGAATGGACCTTTCGCCAGAAGCGTTGACCATAACATCAGAAACGACTTTGATAACATCTATCCAATTGTGTCATTAGCAATAATGGGAGAAATTAGAAAACAGCAGGATTTAGCTACCTGATGTTTTCTATTAAATTTATAATTAAGTAAAACTGTGTACTGCAGCCTAATGCTGGGTCCCCACGACATACGCCTATTTATAAAAATAGGCTTACGAGTGATGATAGTTAATCCAACTGTTAAGATAAAGACAATTGTCACTTTAATTTTAGATTGGTTCATTCTCAATTAATTAGAAACACTGTATCTCTCAAATAATGAGAAATATCGCCACAAAGTGAAACGATTCAGTCAGCAAATGTTATTTGTTTGGACGGACGGCTGAGGGGAGCGTATGCTAGAGGTCTATACGGTAGCTATTAGATTACATTCTTCCGGTTACGACAGACAACTCTTTTACGCATGTAAAAATGATTCGGTATTGTAATTTTATTACCTTTAATAACAATTGTTTTTGGCTGTCCCGTGATTTTGCTGATATCCAACACATTGCAGGGATTATGCAAACCAATTATTGTTTTATTAATGTTTTGCTTTTATTGATATTTCTGCTGTTGGCTAGCTTGGCCATACTGGTAGGTAAAAAAAAACTGCTATTGCTGTTTTCATGTCTTGACTAAGAAAAATAATCAGTTACGCCAGCCATGTCATTTTAACATTCAGAAGAATAACTTAACCTCGCTACAGTACCATAGAGGGAAAACCTTTTTCCCTGTGTGCCGGGGCAGAACCATTAACTCAATAAAACATTCTCCTCTTTCAGTAGGTTGTGACCGGCCATATCCATTTTCAGCTCCCTGACTTTCTCTTCGTCTGCAGGAGGTGACTGTGTTGACCTTTTTGGACCCATAGATTTCCCGTAATGGCTGTGTTGAGAATAACATGGACAAGAGACCGCTATGAGGGAATGACAGGGGTGTCTGCTTTGAGGTGGTTCAATGCCAAGTAAAGGCAATGCGTGTTTGTGTGTGTGTGGACTGGGTTTTGGTCTATTCATGTCGGACCATGAACAGCAAGGGGTTGCATGTGAGTTTGGAAGGAAGATGTTTCAGTAATGGGTAGATGCTTCTCTCGACTATCTCTTTTTGGACTATTTGTCTTCAGGAGTTTATAATGGCTCTGTTACAATGCCGATTGCATTGTTTGTGTATGTGATGGTGGTGTGTGTGTGTGTGTGTGTGTGTGTGTGTGTGTGTGTGTGTGTGTGTGTGTGTGTGTGTGTAAGCAATGCTTTTGTGCAATCAAGTTTTGTCTTTACATTTGCAAGGATTCCAGTGATGGTGGTAAAGATTTACACACACTGAGGAAATTACTATCGACCTCTAATTCCCTTTATGCTGCTCTCTGGCTCTTTGATTTCTCCCTAACGCTTTCTCTTTCTTTCTTTTTCTGGATGGTAGAAGAGCTGTACAGCAGCATGTGTTGTCTGCACGTGGAAGTCGTTTTGAAGAACACAATTGGTCAGAGAATCACAATGTGAAACCTTTCCCTCTATTGTTTCACCTAACTGTTTATCGTTTGCTTTTATTAGCCCTGAAACAGGCCTAATCTAACATCATTTTCCTAGCTCGGATATATTAACAAGTGAATTGTGATATCCTTGGTTTCTCCTTCTATTTAGCCTACTGTCCACTCACAATAAATGCTATACTGTAGTTAGTGCCCTGCAGTATTGGATTTAGGACTTTTGGACCCAGGTTTTTGCCCAGTACTTACACCTTGATGTCTCCCATATCCATAGAGATGCGTTTAGTACCACGACAAATAAGGGGAATGGCTTCAGTTGTCAAGTTTATAGTGCACACATTCTGCGCTCAAACAGTAAACAGGCCTGAAGTATATTACAGTAGAGTAGGGTGTGTCTTCCTTCTTTCAAGGGTGAATCAAGGTATGGTTTTCTAAAATCAAATCGTTTTTTGTAAGGTGCTGCAAACCTAGTGTGGTTGTGAACTGGTTCTGAATGAATCAGTAAGTAGATTCTAAAGTTAGAGAAACAATTCTGCTTGCCGCCACACACACACCCACACACACCCACACACACCCACACACACACACACACACACACACACACACACATATGTGTCCTAAACATTGGTTCAGTGTGCATATATTCAAAGAAACGCACTATGACACAAATTATTCACAGCCAAAAATATGTCTTTTTAATTGGCTGAAAGTTGTCAATGCTGACACGCACACATGCACACACACATACATATAAACACACATACTGTAGCAGTCAGCCTAATTAGGCAAATGTGTATCTCCTATCAGCACAATGTCTAATAATGTGAGAGCAGAAGGCATAATATGTGAACAGGAGTCCAGGGTTTTATTTATCGATTGAACATAGTGAAATACTGACATTATTGAAACCCTGTCTCATTTTGAGAGAGAGAGAGAGAGAGAGAGAGAGAGAGAGAGAGAGAGAGAGAGAATACACTCCACTATCTGTTCTGAGATGATGCGTGTGTGGGTAGTTCTGAATTCTTCTAATGCTGAAGAATGCTGTGCAACACTACAAAGCTGAACTTGAGTATTTGTTGTTTGGCTGTCAGCTAAAAGCACACTGAAAGCCTACTGTACAGTACAACCTACAACCTGGCTTGGTAGTGTAATGCTTTTGTTTGGGTACCGGATCCAAGTGAAAGCTTTAATCTCAGTATTACAGGGAACAACGACACAGTGCAAATTAAACACAAATTAACATTGACCGACAAGGAACAAAATAAACATATGGAGACTAACTAATAATTATTGGATGCCTGAAGACGATGGTGGACACGTGAACATCAGACAAGAAACTACAGTAGAACAGGTGAAAGCATGAAAGCAGTAATCCACTCTGAAAACAAGGAGACTGTAGATGGGTTTACACTTATTGTCATTCAGAATGAAACCTTTTGCAATGGGATGTGATCTCAGTCTGGTGTTTACATGCGCCATCACAGTCAATCGGAATAGTTGTTTAACATGCACATTATGTAGTCTAATGTAACCAGTCTCGCTAGCAATGAGGGTGATACCAGCTAGCCTCTACCGCAGACACGTCGGGGAGAGTGAGACCTCGACTAGTGCAGAGATGTACGGCTGTAGATGAAACCACTGCAGCTTCTGCACATGCAAGCATACATATGTTATTTGAAACCAAAACTGGAATATGATTGGACCACACTAATTATACAGGCCATCAGCCATGTAGTGTGTGTGTGTGTGTGTGTGTGTGTGTGTGTGTTGACATGCTGTGTTGAGTGAGATGACATATTGTCTAAAGATCCATTATTCAGGTCACGGTCAAAGCCGAATAGAGAGCGTGACATAGGTACAGGAGGAGAGAAAGAACACAGAGGGAAAGCCCCTTCTTCCCGGGGGGGTGGAGGACAGGACAGGACTGAATGAAGGAGTGAGATGTATATAGACAGAATGTATTTAACACTTGCAATGCAGGTTAAAAGCTGCCTTCACTTGTATACAGATTTGTCTTGAAAAAGTTATATCCATAAAACAGATTTGGTCTTGTTTCATCTCATCTTTTGAAATATCGTGCCTTAGGGCTGCACTTATGGCCAAAATGCTAATAATGATTATTTTGATAAATATTGAGATCACGATAATTTTTCACAATTATTAATTGATTTTATGAACAATGTATTTTTATTGCACTCACATTATAAACAGGCCACGGAAATCACTTCCATCTTGTGCTACATTCCTGCTAATATTAGCTTCAAAATAAGACTGGTCCTTAAATCAGTGGTTTCAGTGGAAGTATGTGGCTTTGTGTGGCTCGCTCGGGGCTCTGAGGAAGTACCACCGGGACCTCTGTGACTCGGTGCCCGCACGAGAGTGCTCCTAGGGCGGGTAAACATTCACAGAGATCCCGGTCAGTGCTCCGGAGGTATCGGCAAGCGAGAGGCGAAAAAGCGTTTAAATGCATTGTAGTAAATTACAGCATACACACGTGAATGTTTGCAACGCAAATATGCAACATATCCTACATATTGTATTCGCTTCAAGGCTGATTTTGTTTCGCTTTCACCAGGCGATTAGGTTTATCAACAAACCATTGATGTCACATCACAAAAGCAGAACTGCGGAACTGTTTACTTTTTACTGAACTAGTAATATGGAAACTATGGCTGGAAAGTTCGAAGGCACTGTTTGCATAGTTTACGACACTGTTTTTTCTGAATGTAATAGTCCCTGATAATCCGCCTGGAATGCAAAAGTAGCTTTGTTGTTTTTCTTTTAGACAAGTGGAGGCAGAGCTGCAGCTACACTTCCACGGAACCGTACGGGTCCAGGTTGGATATCCGGTACCTATGGTACTGTACAAAAACGAGTGCCGTCATGTTTTCAGAATTTTGGCATCGACTTAGTATCGGTTTTCGTGACATCCATACTTTCTATTACTTTTCTACTCGGACTGCTGCCTCACAACATCCAAGAAGGTTTTGTACATCCACATGCTATTGTTAGAGGGTGCGCACGAAGCTTAATCGGCTGCGGTTGGCGGGTGACTAGGAAGCGCTTGATTTGATACATAGCAGACATTTTTATGAGCACATATTTTAAACATCAATATCGAAGTTGATCATGTTCATTTAATCGTTGAAGCCAAAATCGTAATCGAGATCGATATTCGATTAATCGTGCAGCCCTAGCGTGCCTGCATTAAAAACATTTTTGTGTGTGCACTTTATGATATTCTTGCTGTGCACTGTATTTGAATTGCCACTTAAACCCAGCGATTGTAAGCAAATACATTGTCAAATTCAGTGAATATTTACTCTACTAGCTTGCTGTTACAGTATGTGTGCGCTCTGAAGATATAAGATGGTGTTTCTACACAGCCCCGGAGAGCCAAAATGACCAAAATGCACATCCCTAGGGCAAATGTCTGTGTGTCTCTACCCGCTCCCTAGAGCTACTTGCAGTGCACATTGTGTGCGTGTGTGTGTGTGAGTGTGTGTGTGTGTGTGTGTGTGTGTGCATGCGTGCGTGTGTGTGTGTGTGTGTGTTCCCCTGTGCTTCAGAGACAGCCCCAGCCTGCCTTTGCCCTGCCTTGGTATAACAGAAATAATTATGGCAGAGCCGTCATCTGTGTGAAGGAGGACGCCGTCTGACCCGTCTGTCTCCGCTGTCTATCTGTCTGTCTGTCTGTCTGTCTGCCTGCCTGCCTGCCTGCCTGCCTGCTGATTGGTCTGTTTCTACTGCCTGTGTGCATTTGTAGCCGCCAGGTATTTCTGTCAGCCCCTCGTCTGATACCTTTTCACTGACCTGGTTTAATCCAGCTGGCAACGTCACGCTTGGCCATGTAATATTAACTGTAATTATGTACTATACGGGTAATTACTGAATAATTATTTAATGTGTGTAATTATAAAATGGTTAACGGCTAACTGGTAACAGCTAATGTAACCGGGCAAAAGTAATCCGTGAAACCCCCCCCACACACACGCACACGCAACAAATACGTTGAATATGGATATTCTCCCACTTACAGTATGCTATTGATGTACTGAATAGAGACCAACAAGGAACTTGTGATTAACACCATTGTGACAAGGATTGTAGAACTGTATCTTTATATTGGAAGCTGATAGCTTTATGCAAAACATCTGTGATTTTGGCACAGTGTGGTTTTGCAAATGAAAAAGATGTCTTTGGCTAACCGGTCCTTTTAACTGTAGGTACTGTGTGCTTTGGTTTCACATTCTTCTATAGATGGCAACGTCTCTTCAGCCCTTGGTTCTTGAGTATCACTGCACAGCTGAACAAAGCTACTGAGAAGTACAAGCCACCATCTTCTCTTTTTTAAATGCGTCCATCTATTAATAAGTGTGTGCGTCAGACCCTTGGATTTGTATCAATGGTCTGAGTGTGAGCCTGTGAGGCTAGTGGCGAAGTAATAATGTGAATGACGTGAAACATTCTGACGTACGCATTTCTGAAAGTTTTATTACAGCAAAATAGATTACATAAGACGAAACCAATTTGGATCCATCAGAAAACTATATTTAAGTCTAGTAGAGAAAGCGTCACCTTCAAAGTAAAAGAAGACACATTAGTGGCTCTCTAGTCATGTTTTATAACATGGCTGTGCTCATTTGGGGAATGTCTTGCGACGCCAGTTCCTTGTTTAACCATGCCACTTAATTTTCTCCACTCGGTGTGGAAGGAGAAGCTCCTCACTGAGCTCTTCCTCTGGAAAATAAAAGATAGAGGGAGAAAGGCATGACTCATTCACATTATCCTCTCAGGTGGAAGCCCTGCAATCATCACGTATACAGCAGACACACATGCGCACGCACACACACACACGCTAGCACTCACACTTGCTGTGGGGTCCAGTTAGAGTGCTAACACATCTGACGCTGGTGCTGCGAGCACCAGCTGTTCAGAGCACGCATGAGTCTTAATTCTCTCAAAGGGAAAAGAGCGCGTGTGTATGTGTATGTGTGTGTGTGTGTGTGTGTTTTTTAACATTTCGTCCCACTGTGTAATAGAGCACCCCCAAAACAAGAAAGAAAGTTTGGTTTGCCACAGCAAACTGACATGCTTTGTTTTGAAAACTTGCAGGTGGGGTTGGGGAAACTGTGGGTGAGCTCTGTGTGGGGTGTGTGCGCGCTGAAAAAATAATCTGGTGTTTCTACACAGCCGTGGTCCTGTAAATGGGAACAAAGTGGTGCAGACTGAGCCACACAACAATATCCTAGCCTTGGCAATTCGTTACCATTGTGGCAGTCAGAACATCTGAGAGAGCACCATCAACAAGCTTTCTCCACAGTGACTCTACCTTTAACCCACGTACAATGGGCTTAGGGCCTGCCAGAAAAAGATAGTCACCGTGTTAAATGTGTTCCATTTTTGTGTAAAACACCACTAAGACCTAAAGTGTATTGGTGTATTTATATTAACATGCATTTCACACAGCAAGCCTGTCTCTATGACACATATTATCCTGTTTGTCTCCTTCAACAGAAACCTACTGGACAGAGACACCTTCTCCAAATCAGACCCAAGTAAGAATCACTTCTGTTCCGTACATTTCCCCTACAACAGCCATTTGTGAGCGTGATATTTGTATGGATGGATTTGTCACTTAAAACCAATGGAAGTCTACACAAATAAAGCCATGAGTCATTCCATGAGTGCGTGTGTGCGTGTGTGTGTGTGTGTGTTTTATTTCTTTATTTCTTAACCCTAAATGTGTGAGCTGCGTGGGTCAAAGGGTACTCTGACTAATGCAATGGACACCAGCTTATAAGCCTTTACCTATAGAACTAGTGTGGGCGAGGATTCTCTGCATGTTAGAGCATAGCGACGACGATCGCGTTCAGGCCGGGAGCCACCAGTGTTATTACGCTATACTGAGGCAGGCGACGATGCAAGGGAGTGAAACTATCTGCTGAGAAATGCCCTGGGTCACTTGTCATTTTCTCCCTGCATCAAAGCAACCATCTCTCCCTTTCTCTCTCTCTCTCTCTCTCTCTCTCTCTCTCTCTCTCTCTCTCTCTCTCTCTCTCATTAGATGCAAACCTGAGCTCCAGTTAGTCTCTTTCTCATGACCCCCTCTCTCTCATAGCTCATTAGCTGCAATGAGCACACAGCGGTGGTTCTGTGCGTGTTTTTGATGTAGACTGTGTTTGTGTGTGTGTGTGTGAGAGAGGAGGACGGGGTAATGGAGAGATCGATTCATCATAAAAACTCTCCAGAACCAAATACTGATTGAGTGCTTGACAGCCATGGTGTGTATTGGCAGGTGTGTGTGTGTGTGTGTGTGAAGGAGGAAATGGAGGAGGTTACATTAACAGGAAGGAATAAGTAGTGAGCTAATTCTGATCTGATTTAAATTCCAGTAAGACCGGTTGACCACCGATGTGTCATATAAATACGTGGCACGCAAGATGATTAACAGGTCTTATTTGTGTAGGTTGGAAGTAGGTTGTGTGTTATTGTGCGTTTCATTCCAGCATGTGTGTCACTAGTAAAACGAACATCAAAGAGAATTATCTTGTTTCAAGAAACGGGGTAATACTCCCAAATTCTCACACTTTGAGGTGGAAATTCATACATTGGGGCTAAACAAAATAGAAAATTATATTCTTTGATCTTCATATTTGCTAAGTGATTTATTCACGTGTGATGTATTCATGTATTTATTTTACAGTATTTACACAGGTTTTGGGAGTACAATATGGCAAGCCGTTCTAACATTTATTCCTGTAAAGCTAGTCTAGACTAGTCAATCGAAATTAATCATTAACTAAAAGTAACAGTACCCCCCCTACATATTCACTTTATTGGCCTAACAAGTTACACTGGCTCAGCCCGACTAGTGCTCTCAGATAAATCTTTTTTTATTATGAGATATATAATGAGATTATAGTCTGGAAACCCTGTTCGCATTAGTGTTTTCACAGCCGCCCGGCTGGCGACCAAATCGGGGTGTGCAAGTGCAATGAGACTGAAGTCATGAGGCGATTAAAAATAGTTTTAACAATGCCGATTGATTCAAAGCTGTCCAATAGTTTCAGAATAAATCAGATTACAACTGTTAACACTTCCCAATGGAGCATGACCAGACTATATTCACAAAGTAAATATTGGGTTTAGGGTTACACCAGGCAACTAGTAGCTTAGTAGTAGCTATAGTAGAAACAGCGTCCTAAATGTTATTGGGCTTGCCATAGATGTTATGCTATCAATTTAACGCTAGCTAGCGCTACCCATTGATTTAAATGCAGAAACCCTAAAGTAAGGTTGTTTTCCCCCACGTTTACATTATTCTTATTGTATTTCACCTGTAATATAACAGAGGTTGATATACTACAGGTGAAAGACAAATGTTTATCAAGTAATGAATGTGCTGTGTTCACAGTTTGCGTTCTCTACATACAAGGTGTCGGCAACAAAGAGTGGAGAGAGGTGAGGGCTGTGAATTTGTTTGTTAAAATTAATGTGTTTTGATATTGTATCAAATTATTCATGTTAAAATGTTAATATACTATTTTAAAGCAATGCATTAGACACAAATGTATGTGAAGAATGGTTCTGGTTCAAAAAGGTATTAATTAGGCCTACACATGAATCGTTTACATGTTCAGTCTATTTACAGTTATTTGTATAAATGTACAAATCTCTTTGAATTATACTGGATTACATGGTGGTATACAGTAGAATAAGATGTAATTTATCTCTAAAATGTTTTATGTAATCTATATAAATATGACGTTCTTCTCCTCGATGTGCTTCCGAAAGTCATGAATATGCATGCATGCAAATTGGGGTGCGAATTCTCTAGCCCCAATCATTCTCAGTTATTCATAGTTCTGAATAACCCACCATCTACATGAATTATTAATGCGTTGAGTTAAACAACTGCCAACCCAACTAACCCACCTTTGACTTAAATCCAGGGTTCAATTTGCAGCCTCCTCTTAGAGTTTATTGGTTTACATGAGCCGCTTTCACAGGTTTAAAAACAACACGTATTCATGTAAATAACAGGATATAAGATTGGTTTTGTATGTCTTCAGTTTATGAGGCCAAATTTTATCATGTGATGTGGAAATAATTTAATCTCCACGTCTGCCTGCATGTTTGTTGTGTGTATCTGTGTCTAGTTTGGGAGAACGGAGGTGATTGACAACACATTAAACCCTGAATTCGTGCGAAAATTTATTTTGGACTACTTCTTTGAGGAGCGCCAAAATCTACGGTTTGACTTGTAAGTAATATAATCTGTGTAAACTCCTATATGTTTATTCTAATGATTAAACACACCAATTTATTTCACATCATTGAACAATGCGGTTTTCACAATTATCCCATACAGTACCAGCCGATCGGTAGTTTTACAATGGAAGTGATAGCCAGTTATAATTCAAAAGTAATAAAATTTTCCTTTTGGGAAGAAAACGAATCCTTAAATTCCACTTAAACTGACCAAATTCACAAAAAACTTTATTAAACCTCATTGGCTGTGACCTTCTCTATTCACATTGAGCAATGTAAATAACTTAAAACTAAAAAAATGCCAATTTTTTTTGTGAATACCTAAAGGCTCTTAACAACCTTGGGTCAAACAGATCTTTATGAGGGAATGTGTTTCTCTGACCTTTTCTAGTTTTATTATAATTTCATTTTTAATAAAAGCTTTGTGTGGCGTTGTGTATCTGTCTGTGTGCGTGTGTATCTCTTCTGTACTGTCAGAGTGGATATTCAGAATGTCATTTAACATGAGTAAGGTTATCAGGTCAGGTGGGCAGAGCCTCTCTAAGATGAGAGCATAGCAGGCATGTGCGTTCTTACCAAGGTGTGTAATATTGTGTGCTTGTTGTGCACATGTGTGTGTGTGTGTGTGCAGTTTTAGCCATGGTTACCATAACAACTGGGGTAACGGGGATCGGAGGATGTGATATAGAAGTTGACAGATGCCTTCAGGGAGAGAGAAGCATTTAACCCTCCAAATCTCCTCTGTTTTCCTACTTTTGTATGCAATGCCAGTCTCTGTCCTGGCGTTTATATTGTCTCCTGTGGCCATTAACCATCGCTAATGATGTCATATTTCCCTGCTGTCAGCATATTGCATTGTATAACGATTAGATATAAATAGAAGTGAGAAAGTCAGACATGTCTTCCTGTATGATCTGGTTGAATGTATGCTATAGCTTTTAATCAAGGTCCAAGGTCTTGAACGTAATCTTTATGTAAATGCCAATCTTTTAATTTCAGGAACCGTATAATCCAACTTTTCATGTTATTAAATATCAAAGCGTTTTGCCAGCGGGAATCAATGCATAATTTATACAGTAACATAATTGGATACTTTAAGTTAGGTGTTTACAATATCATTGCATTAATCTGTTTTGTACGGAGGGTTACTTTTGACCAGTTTGTTTTGTGATATGCTGTACCTCTAAGGGCACTGTTCACAAACACTAAACAAAGGTGTGCTTATTATTTGTTTATGTCCTGTTCCAAATGGGAATTTGTAATTGTTCATGTTCGACGCTCAGGAGCGTGGCTTGCTGTGTGTGTGTGTGTGTGTGTGTGTGTGTGTGTGTGTGTGTGTGCGTGAGCGCATTCTCTGTGGTTTACAATCTGTCCAATCTGACAAAATCTCACACCATTGACTATGTGGCCATCTTTCTGTGTGTGTGTGTGTGTGTGTGTGTGCATTTGTGTGTGCATACGCCACTGCACATACACACGACTGATTAATGCATTTTGTATGCATGCCTGCACACACACACACACACACACACACACACACACACACACACACACAGGGTTCGAAGAAAGACTGATGGCGCAGCAAGGATACATGGAAGGCTATAAATAGTACTGGGAGCCCTTCCTGTGTTGTGTGTATGTGTCCCTCTGGCTCTGTGCAACACTCGGATGTGTCCACATCACTTGTCCGTGTGTGCATACACATTTGTCTGTGCGCACTCTCTCTCTGTCTGTCTTCCTCATCTCTCCTTCTTGCAGCCACCGCCCATATCGTTCAGTCCTGTCAGTCTAACTGACAGTCTAACTGACAGTCTAACTGACAGGACTGCATACTAGTGCTAACTGTGTTTACGTGGACACCACACTGGTATGCCGATAAAGAACACACGGGAACAATAAGGCACTCTACTCTATGTAACGGCACGTTGAGTCAGCCGTCTGTTTTGAAAAGTGCACTCGGAATGGCCACTTTCTGATTGTTTACTTCATAGATCCCTCAAAGCCATGGAAATGTGAATGCTGCGTATTTGTAACGAAGGGAGTCTTAATGTAATGGCGTCAGCCACAATATCTATCAAACACACACACACACACACTGTCATTTTGTTAGCATACATTAATAAACAGTGTGGATGTAGGCCAACAAACAATTATCCAACAAACGATTGCTATATATAGCTGCTCTTTTCAGGTATTAACAAATCAGTAATAGCTTTCTATCGCAACCATGCAGAGTCTGTAAAACCAGGGTTTGTAGCAGAACAAGGACTCGTTCTTCTCGACACCAAGGAGACGCAACTCATCCTCCCGAACACAGTGCCATGGATGATTGTGTTTGCTCCGTATATCATCTTGGGAAAGGTGTTGCTGTGAAGCTACAAGTGTAACTTAGTTAGACACAGCGGTGCTCAATACTACGGATGGCACCGATACGATACTGAGGTCGGAAATCGGTCCGATACTGACTTAAATAGCTAGATCAGTATCGGTGACAATTGGACCGTTGTAACCGATCCATGGGGCTGATCCAATTCAAATAATTTACACGCGTAGGTCTACTGTCAAGCATCAGCCATGTCTAACCTACCCAGGCCACACTATCAGCAGCAGATTTCTGAAATACATCTAGGTCCTAAAATATAGATTGGCTGTCATTTACTTTGCAACTTAACTTAAAACGTAATTAGTTATAAATTAATTGGATCTGTAATTTGTACTGGCCGATACCCAAAGTGCCGGTATCTGTGTCGATATTGGGACTGAGAAAACTGGATCATGCCATCCCTACTCAATTCTGAATTTGCCCAGTGCAGAGGCATCAAGACCATGTTGTACTCAAGACCGACCTAGTCGTGGTGTGCATTGTATGTAGTGGCTACGGTGTCCCTTTATTGTCTGAAGGCACCTGAAACCACTTAGCTTGAACTGTCTGGAACATTGTGTAAAACAAGCCAGTAAGACAGGTTTTTTTCTGGATTGTAACCAATAGTCTCTGTCATGTCCTCCCATCCCAGTCAGATGTCAGCCAATCAATTTAGGGCATCACCAACTGAACAATATGTCCAGGAAGAATAGTGTGTCAAAAATGACACAGGGGTTTTCAAGAGTTTTTGAGTGCATATGAAGTATTTCTTGTTTGTATGACTCTAATAATTTCTATATTAGGCACAATTGTATATACATTTATATCCGCACACACATGCATGTGTGTGTTCTAGTCTATGAGCAAAAACCTCTTCACCTCTTCCTTGAAACTGCTGGAGAGCAAATCACTAGCTGTTTCAGAGGAATAGAATGTCCAAATTTAGACACTGTGAAATACCCTGAACTGTGAAGACCCATCTATGAAATAGGTCTCAATATTTCAAGTGTACAGGCTGGGTTGGCACAGTAGCTGCCCCAGTTTTTCCATCTTCGAGCTATAGCATAGCGCGCATGTTGTGATACTCTTTAGATATTTTACATGCTGTATGAGTATATGATATCCCCATTACATATGTAAGCAAACAAACATAAAATCACTTGTATCAAAAATGTTGCCTGTCTCTATTTTACATTTTTCACTCCATGCCATCAATAAAGCAAGCAGTTGTCCTTCAGTAATCCAGAGAGCTAATCAAGGTTTAGTGAATGGTGTGATGCTTGCAATGACGTCCAGTGAAATATCCCTAGTTGTGTTGTTATTTTCACCGACCAACTTCTCCCATCTGTAGCCAGTTCTACACCGAGATGTGGTCCTGTCAACATCTGTAACCTGCTAACACATTGTCTCACCCCAGTGTTTTTCTGTCTAATACTCTCCAGGTACGATGTGGATTCGAAGAGCGCCAACCTGTCCAAACATGTGAGTGTCATTTCTTGTCTTATGTGTGTTGTATGTTAAGTGCTGTTCAAAAACCAGCCACAGTGATTGAATACGTGTGTTTCCACAAACTGCTGTTCTTTGCCGTTGGAGTGTGTTTGCGTCAGCTTGATTCCTGAAACTCACTAGCTGATTAGCACATTCATTCCATTACAGTTATTTGTTCTTTAACATGAAAAACTGAAAAAACATTGCATAAAAGAACTAGACAAGCAGGGGATAGCTGAACGGTTCTAAGGCCAATTACATTAAAAAAATAAAAACGAGGAGCATGTTTGTCACTGGTAATCGGCTCTGAAACTGCATGAATCCCTAACATATTGTCGAGTACGGCTGTGCTCCTATATTGTTTGGAGTTGGTGTTATTAGAGATTTGCTCGTTTTGGTTTTACATTAACTTTGGAGCGAGCCTAGCCTCATGAGATCATCCTGTTCTCATGAGCTTCAGTTAAATTTCGCCATGAGAATCAGTCTGGAAAGCAACTGAACTTTCCAATCAGGGTCGTGTTTATAGCTATACGGGTCTGGTTCTCCAATCAGCGCTGTGTTTATAGCTATATGGGTGTGGTTTAGGTGTGCCGACCATGGTGCCGACAGCGAAAACGACCAGATGGTTAATCCAATCAACTGCCAAGTATTTTTTTGAAAGTACAGCCATTCACAAACAATTCCAATGTACGACTCCCGAGATGGGGAAGGTCAGGGGAAAAGACAAAAGGAGATGTGTGTTAATTTAATATACTAAATAAGATATTCATATACTGCCATGTAACATTATGACTGCTGGGAAGATGGAACATGCAGTTGCATCTTTCTTTCTAAATTATGATTCATGTAATGAGGCGCTTCAGTCTACATATATTATCTGTTATGATAAATAACTTTAAGAGACATCAATTGTATCAAAACTAGTTTCTGAATCCCTACAAATGTCAGGAATGCTGTTTTGTAGCGGACCCTGTGCTTAAATAGATTGTTTGGAGCTGGAGGCAAGCAGGAAAGAGAACTTCTTCCATTAGGATCAATAGACCCTCTTGTCGGAGTAGCAATCTATTTCACTAATAGCAGCAGAACACCGTTATCTGGCTGTTATGTGAAAAATGACCTTCTTATCTTTCCTGCCGGCATACACAGTTGTTCAGCAGCGGTAGATGCAGGAACATACATTAAATAATATCTAGATGCTGATGCCTTCGTTATCTGTGTGTGTGTGTGTGTGTGTGTGTGTGTGTGTGTGTGTGTGTGTGTGTGTGTGTGTAAATAACCAGTGTAGCAATGCAACAAGAAAATCAGGCAACAAGGCAGTCACATTGAATTTATTGGAGTGATTGAGTGATTCCCTCACCTGTAATCCATGCATATTACACAACATCCCTTGTAACCATGTTAGTATAAATGTTAGTTTTAGCTGTATGCCTGTCCTGCAAATATAATCCAGTATAATAAGTGTCCATATGGCATTTTCCCTCCAACACAAGGGGACAAATAGCCCTAGGTAGGAAGCGGTAATATAGGAACCTCCACAATGTGGGGTAAAATATGGTTTCACACATTGGTTACCATACGATATACCATATCGAAGAATGGGCAAACCTTGTGGTAAGATAGCACACGTTGCTTAGCAACAGCCTGCTTTATGTTATATCGCTCTGATAGCAAAGTAGTCTACATGACAGTAAGTGGCATAATGTTACAGTGGACTATTTGTATATTATTTTTTTATTGAGGAGAAATTACATTATGGTGAGATTTTACAAGGACGTTAAGTTCAGACACATTTTTGTAACAAGCTCTGAAATGGTCCCGTGAGCTGTAATAGTAAGATGCTATTAGTCCATTAGAGATATTCCCTCTAAAATCTAGTCTGTACATTTCATTCTCTCTCGCTCTCTCTCGCTCTCTTTTCTTTTTCTTTTTGTGTATGGCGATGCGCCATTGACCGCCAATGTCTAGTCTCAGACGTTAGAAATGCAGAGGAATGCATTGGGAATCTTAATGACATGACTCTGGCTGCAAGTCTGTTGCAGTAAATAAGTAGACAACAGTCATTGCTTAAAATAAATGGGAAAACAAATTTGCACACACTGCACTAGTGTCGCACCGGAGTTAAGGATACAGACTTGACGTGAGCGACAACGCTCATGAAGCCAATGAAAATCACCAGTATACTTTGCACCTTGTACGGTACAGTATATAATATCTTGAGAGTGCTGTCGCCTGTCGAGGGTGTATGTATACCAGACGTTCAGCACAGAGTTGCTTATATGAAGTAGTGCTAATGGATGGAAGAGGCTGAGACTACATCACCTCTAACCAGGTGTTCATTCCCATTAGGTACTGCAACAGGTGATTTTAATTATTAGTCCTCCACGCGTTTTTCGTTGGTGAATTCTGCGGTCTGCATCGCTTGGGGGGCGAAGCCCTGCGCCCCCTCTCTCACACATTCAAATAGAGTTGCATTCTCTCTTTCAGACTGACATTGTCCCCCCACACACACACAATGCCCTCGCCTCGCTCTCTTGAAATCAATAATCTCAAGCGGGGAGCGAGGCTGCCGTCGGCTCTGAACCCAGCTCGCCAGTCAGCCTGCTTTGGTGCAGGTCTCTGGTGCATTAGTCTAGCTGTGTCCCCCGCACATGGGGAGAAGTGTGGGAATGAAAACATGAGACGGGTAGAGGGCGAGGGGAATTGCCTGTCTGTCTTAGTTTGTTGTTATGTCACTAAGATTGAGATCTGTCAGGGGACGACTGCATATGTAATTTAGCCTTATAGCAAAACTCTGACACAATGCACCAAAGGATACCATTTATGTAAAAAAATGTACAAGGTCCCATATTATAGCATCTGCTATAATAGCAGATGGACCAGTTAATGACTGGAGTTTAGGGTATCCATTATGTCTGTCCCTTTTGGAGGCTTTTATTCTGGAGATGGTCGTCAATACTGACTGGTATTCTTACCGCTTTGTTAGCGAAATAAAATGTGGGACTATGTTCGTTCTTTGTTATGTATTCTATGCATGTACATATCTTTAAGAATTAGCTCTCTCTCTCTCACTATCTCTTTCATATCAAATTTTCCTATTTTCTTTCTCTACCACCTGCATTCATTGCTGGCCAAATTAGTTTAATTGTTTAATTTCACACTTTACAGACAGACGGTACATCTCGCCGCTGTTGTCATTTAAGGTAGTCAAACACCAGCTGTATTTGTATACACCAAAACATGTTCCCTTGTCAAATAAAACAGCAGTTTTCTTCCGGAGAGGACAAACTGCACTAGGAGATAGTCTACAACTAACCGTGCATTCACGGGGACAGCAAAAGAGGGAGATACACTTGTCACTTATTTGCGTTCCTGGCGTGTGGTTACTTATTGGGTGGATCGTTTGTTTCAGCTACGCGTGTCACGCTGCCTACACTCCCATTGGTATGGTTGTTGCCTTGTCGCATCGCTCAGTATTTGCATAAAATGTCTATTTTGGTCCCACCTCGTTGGCTTGCAATGGCCACCTCTCTGTTGCCATAAATCGACGTCAACTGCTAAATAGATAGCAGCTTCGACTCATGGTTTGTTGTCCGTGGGAACGCAGGGTAACGGCGGCAGATTGTGTCTTGAACGTGTATTTAACATGTTAAAAGTGTCTCTGCCTCTCTTTTCCTCCACCAGGACTTTCTGGGCCAGGCTCAGTGCACTCTCGGGGAGGTTGTTGGCTCTCTGGGCAGTCGTATGGAAAAACCTTTGGGGTAAGTGGGTCTGCTGCCAGCTCAGACTACAAACAGCATTTCTCTTCAGTCTTCCTACTAACCCAGTTCAGCTCGTGATAAGCGGATAACATGAATTGGTTACAAAAAGCGCTATTGATTTTGTTAGGAAATTATTTTGGGTAACAAGCAATACAACACACATGCATAAATAAATAAACACCTCTAGAAAGCTATATAAAATCTTATTAAATCTCTGACATTAATAAATTGGTCATGTGACCTTCCATTTAGCAAGATGAGGAGACTTATCTACATAAATACATACAATGTACACTGTGATTGCTATCTTTTAATAATCCACAAATCCCTACTGTATACTGTAAGAATTAACAAGGCCTCAGTTGCAACCTTTGTGTTCATGTGAAGTGAAATGGGTGTTGTCTGATAATTGGATTCAGTAAAGGCAGTGTCTTTGTTAACATCCGTGTCTTCTGTTTCTAAGGGAAACTAGGCTTTGGAAACGACTCACTAATAAACACACGCGCACACACACGCGAGCGCGCACACACACACAAATGCGCGCGGACGTGAGCGCACACAACACAGGTACAGATATAAAGTTGGCCTCATCACAAGGAGCCTGTTTGTTCTCCTCATTAGGCTATCATTCCTCTGAACATGTGGGCGCTCAGCACATACAGAGATCTATTTTAGTATATTCTAGTTATTAGTGTTTGTTTCTTTTGTTTGTTTTCATGGTTGGTGTGTGCTTTTTGCTTTTGCAATCAGGTTGAGGATTTGAAGGAAAAACAAAAATTGTACATACAGTACATCATTATTCATGTTGTCCCAAGAACCAGTAGAACAACCACACTCAAGCCTGTAGAGTCTGTCATGAAGAAAATGGTTCTCCTAGTATTCTGCCACAATGAACCTCAGAAATTGTTGCTCAATCTATGAGGAAACGATCAATACACCCATTTAAAATAATCTTAAGAGGCTAATGCGCTAAGAGTGCTGCTTTGCAAAAAGAGAAAGCAAAAAAACATTCTGCCATGTCTACTATAATTTGTTTTAATAATTCACTCTTTAAAGTGCACACCCCTCAATTCTAACCGGGCAACAAGGAGAACTGTTTTGCAAAAGCTACTGGCTTGTCAACTGTTTGTGCGCTTGTGTTTCTCCAAAGTGCAAAGTGATGCAATGATTTTGGGAGACCCTCCCTTAAGAAACACCACCGCCACATTTAGCCCTTGTTGACAGGACACACTGCCCCCCCCCTCCAGTCATTAGCAGAGGCACTAGTGGCTTAAACAGCAATCTTCTCCTACTCCTGCGTGTGCGTGCGTGTGCGTGCGTGCCTGTGTTGACTGACTCTTGTGGCATGGTGAGCCATGCGTGATGGAGCCCCCATGAGAGACCAAGGGCAAGTCTTGCTGCTATTTAGAGATGTCATCATCTCGGAGCCAAAATACGCCATATTGACAGTCAGATTGTGTCATTTACATTGTTGGGTCTTGTCCCTATAGGTATTGTAATTACAGTTTGAATACATTTTATTGTATTAATTTATTTGTTTTGTTTTGCTTATGAGCCTAAATCTAGAACTACAGCGCAACGATTTTCGCTCGTGCGTGTGGGAGCGACTTCTGTTTGCATTTCAACATGATACCTCCACATCACGGCAAATGGATGGATATGCGCCGTGTTGCTCGCCTGTTTATGTTCCCTATGACTCCTTCGGCTTCTCTTCATTTAATGTTGAATTAACAAAAGACATAGAAAGGCCTACATTTGATAATGCAAGGACTAGGCTAGTATATTTGGGTGTCAGTGTTGTGGTTCGCTCTTTACTAGCTGTCAGTTTAATATCAAAATCCCAAATTCACTTTACTCTAATCTGCTATTGACAATTTTACATGCTTTCCTCAGAAGGTTGGACATACAGTATTGATGTCCATGGCTATGGCTATATATTTTCCTATTTACAATGTATGATGGCTTTGAGTAAAATGTATTATTAGGGGTCAAGCAGCGAAGCTGCTGACGCCTATTGTTATTGTTATTATTATTATTCTGCCGGATTTTCAGGTTTCGGCATGTTCCACATGCAGCGTTTGCACGAAACTTGGCAGATTGGCAGACATTCACCCAA